>JAQQSZ010010878.1:0-12396 GCA_028646595.1 Phalanger gymnotis
TGGAGGTTTTTGTTGTAGGCTCTTTGACTTTGCTGGCTTCTTCTGGCTGTATGTTTTGGTCTTCTTTGTCACCAGAGAAGGATTCCAGAGTCTGAGACTGAATCTGGGTGTGGTTTTGCTGCCCGGCCATGTTCCCAGCCAACTCACTTGACCCTTGAGTTTTTCAGCAGGGTATGACTACTTGTAGACTAAAGAGTTCTATGTTCCAAGCCTGAGGGGATGTGCCAGTTCTACTACACCAGCCCTCCTCGTTCCCCAAGAACCCCCAACCTGGACTGGGCTTAAATCTTCAGCAGGCTCTTCACTCTGTTCTGATCCACCACTTAATTCCTCCCACCAAGTGGGCCTGGGGCCAGAAGCAACTGCAGCCTTTGTTCTAAAGCTGCCCCACCTCTGCTGCCCCTGGTGCAGTGGCCAAACTGCCAACTCTATCCCAGTCTCCAGCAGCTTCTCCCAGTAGCCTACTCTGTTGTCCTTGGTGTTTGTGGGTTGAGAAGTTTGGCAACTGCGGCAACTCACTGATTCAGGGCTCTAGGGCACGCTCCGCCCAGCTCCTGGTCTGGTTGGTCTGCACCACCCATGCTGGGCTCTGCTCTGCTCTACTCTGATCCCAGCTCCGTGCAGGATAGACCTTACCCAGAGACCATCCAGGCTGTCCTGGGCTAGAGCCCTGCTTCCCTGTGCTATTTTGTGGGTTCTGCAGTTCTAGAATTGGTTCAGAGCCATTTTAATAGGTTTTTGGAGGGACTTGGCGGGGAGCTCACACTTGTCCCTGCTTTCCAGCTGCCATCTTGGCTCCATCCCACTCTTATTTTTATCCATAGTGTAGGATAGAACCCTCAATCAGTCACATAGTAAGTGCTTAGTAAATACTTTTTCATTTATTTATTCATTCCATAATTGTAATCCCACTCCTGCCCCAAGCCTGGGGCAGTATCCTGAAGGACAGGCCCTAAAAGAGATTATACAAGCATTTATTAAGTGTTTACTATATGTCAACACTGCACTGAGCACTAGGGATACATAGAAAAGTTGCTGTCCTCAAGGGGCTTACATTCTAAGTGAAAGACATTTTTTTAAACATTTGCATTCAGGATACCTAGGGTATTTATGGTAAGCTTAGAAAGGAAGGTGCTAGAAGCTGGAGGAGAGAGGAAGCAAGGAGCATGGGAAAGGCCTCTTGAAGAAGCTAGTTTTTGAGATGAATCTTCAAGGAAGGACTTCAAGGACTTCTAAGCATCAGAGATAAGGGGCTAGGAATATTCAAGGTATTGAGGATGGGAAAAAGCACAAAGTGAAAGGACACTTGCTCTAATGTCAGATTTTATTATTTTTCCAGCTCTGCTTCAAACCAGTTGTGACTTTAACATTTCACTTTCTTGGGCTCTACTTTTCATCAGCTGGCCCCAGTGCTGAGCTCTGTTTTCACTTCATCACACCCCCACTAAAAATATTTGTTAGATTGGCCCTCTCATATCACACTGTAAATTAACACCAGGGTGTTAATTTAAGAATGGGGTGACTGGCTTTGTCCCATGATGCCAAACTTAGAGGGTATTGACAGCAGTGAAGCAACAGAGATTAGCTGCTAGTTAGCAAGAATAGTGAGTGAAAATAAGAAGCTACCAGATGGTAGACTAAGCTGCTCTCCCTCTCCATCCCCTCACCCAAATAGTGGCCTCCTTGGCCCAGACTGATTCTGAGCTACAAAAAGGTCTTTCTCCCCCATCTCTTGAGTGAGGGTATACTTTGTTCCACTTGCACTGGAAATGGTTTGTGGCATTTGCCAAATATTCCCATTTATGATTCAACTAGCTTAGTGGCAGAGCCAGTATTGGAATTCAGTACTGTTCCCATTGCCCTGTGCTACCATATGATCTACCATGAGTCTAGGTCAGAAGACTGTGGCAGTGGTGCAGTGGATAGAGAGCTGGTCCTGGAGTAGGGAAGATCTGAATTTAAATACAGCCTTAGATACTAACTGTGTCAATCTGAGAAAGTCATCTAACCTCACTTTGCCACAGTTTCCTCAACTGTAAAATAAAGATCATAATAGCAATCACTTCTCAGGGGTGTTGGGAGGGCTAAATGAGTTAAGATTTGTAAAGCATTTAGCATAGTGTCTGGCACATTGTTGGTGCTTAAGAAATGATTTTTTCTTCCCTTTCCCAATGATTTGTTTCACAAACAGGAAATAGCTGGGAGGCCCTGATTGCCTCTTCTAATACAGGAGTCAGTTTTTAGGTCAATGATGAATGATTTTGAGGCCATTGAAAGACCGTATTTCTTAGTCTTCCTTAGTCCTAATTATCATTTTAACCACATAAACCAGGGTCACCTAGTCCTGTTCTTCCCTCACCCTACTAAACTCTCAATATGTTCCTATGTCTCCTCCATTATTCTAATTTGCCAGCCATGAATGACCAAGCATTCCATTCATGTCCTATCAATTTCACTATATGCTATGTCTCCAAGACCTCCCCAGGACTAAATAATTAAAATGTACTTAAAGAAAATAATAAGCTTTAAACTCCTTGATAAAAATCCTCTGCTACTGTGGTGACAGCCAATTTTATCCAGGTCTCGGCAATTTTAGGTATAAGTAAGTAGAATAAGCCTATTGCATTTGAGAGATGAAAAACACCAAACAAATGCATAATCACAATTTTGCAAATTACATGTACTCCCGAACCCGAGATCTTTATTTTTTTTGAAAGGAAAAAACAGCCTATTGTTTCCTCCACTAAATTCCTCCTATGATTCCTCCTCCATCAATCTGTTAAGATGATCTAGGTTCCCAGAAGCAATGCTAGTACAGAACAAAGTTCTGGCAGGTGCTACTAAGATGGAGAGCCTCTAAGTACAAGCCCATGACTACTATTGTTTGGCCAACATAGCTAAGTTTCTGGAACAATCTCATCACCAGAATGTTGGCAACAATGTGGTGATTTGTATGTGTCGGTAAGTCAGTCAATAAATAATTATTAATTGCCTATGTGCCAGGCACTGTGCTAAGTACTGGGGATACTGTGCTGGGTGAAAGATGAAATGACTGAGGAAACAAAGGTTTAAGCTTCTGAACATATCAATTTATTAAGCAATGCACTCCAATTACCTAACAAATCAGGACCAGTTGCCTTCCTCAACTTTGGGACTGGACCCTAAATACAGGAGGAGACAGACTTTTATATATTAAAAATAATTAATCAAGTAAGACCAATTAATTAAAAGAAAACCGTAACCAGGATACAACATTAGGTAATCTGATTTCTAATTGGAGGGAAGATTAGGGATTTTCCAAGTTGGGAGAGGGAGAATGAACAGGTGCAATTCCCTGAAATCAGAACAGGAGGCATCCCACTCCCTCCAAGTGTCTGTAAACCATCAAAAGAACATGAAAACAATAACTAATGAATCACTATGAGACCAGTTTTCAGATAAGACATATGGATTGTTTGAGATATATAGTTGTGAGAAAACTCCTTGCATCAATCTTTAGCTTTAACTGGTCAGTATAATGTAGGTCCTTAGTTAAAGGTTTCTAAACAGCAGTTAGAGATAGTCTGGCTTCCCAGCCACAGAGGGCTAGGTTCAAGTAATGCAATAAGGCTTTCTTGTAATTCCCATAAGTGAATAAGGGTTTCTCACAAGACAGAATTTGGACTAGACTGAGCTAGCTCTTGAATTGAGTCACAAGATGGAGTCAGTGTGGTTCACTCAATTCCCACAATTAACATGATCCCCTCAATTCCCACAACACAAAGAAAGGCAAAAGACAATTTCTGGTGTCCAGGAGTTCATAACGCAAGGGGAAAACAGCACATTAAAACGCTGAAAAGTGGAGGAGGAGAGAGTGAGAGGTAGGGTACAAAAGGCACCAGGGCATGATGAATTCCTGCAGTGCTGGAAAATGATGAGATGGCTGCTCGGAGCCCTCTCTTTAAATGGAAGATCTGCGAGCAACTCTGATGTCCACCCTCCACCCTCTCCAAACAGAGGAAGAGAGGGACCCCAGGGACAAAGAGGTACTGAGGGGTCATGAGTTTCAAGTTGATGTGATCTCACAGAAAGAGCAATTTCTGGAGACAATGATGAAGTCAAGAATGTCAGCCATGTTGGAATTGGTGAGTGTGAGAATGTGTGTAATCACTAAATGGGTGTTGCCTCAGTCAACTGAGACCTGTTAAAGATCTGAGCTTAAAAAGGCCAAGGTCTCCCACTTCATCCTGGACCCTCTTCAGTTGTCCTGATCTATATCTGGCCACTGGACCTAGATGACTCCAGAGGAGAAACTAAGGCTGGTGACTTTGCACAGCCCTCCCTCACTTAAATCAAATTCACTTGCATGTCATGGCATCACCTCCCTGATGTCGTGATCCTCTTTGAGAATGAAGGAGAAGCAACAACAACTCTGATAATTCTACACACTCCAGTATTTTCTCTTGCTGAAGGATCTACTACCTTCAAAAAATCTTCACTTGATTTATATTCATTTTTTTCTTTTCCTTTTCACTTCCAATCTCCTCTCATGAGCAGTCTGTACCTGATACCCCCAGGTACTCCTTACCATACGGCTGAGGCCACAGAGAGTGGTGACTTTAACTGGGCCTCACAGTTTGCCAAGGTTCACTTTGGGCGGGCCAACATTTCATTTGGGTAAGGAGGCTCCCCATTCTCTCAATTATTGGACCCTGGACATTCTGAGGGCAGTTCTCTTTTTACCTCTAGTCTGAATGTTCTCTCCAGCAAGTGGGAATGAGGGAAGATTTAAAAAGATGTCCAAAATACAAATATGAATCATGCATGGAACTGATACTTCCCCCCCACAACATAAAAAAGAATTCTAAGTAATAAAGAATCATGTAATGATTAGAACAGAATCTAATACTTAATACGGCAGTACAATACTTTGAGATAGGTCATTCAGGTTTCATTTGGACATTTGCAAAAGGTTCCTTTGGATGGTTACTAATTAAGCATTTTATGTTTTTGCCTCCACTACATATGCCAATCAATCTCAAGGGTTCTTTCATTCCGGTCATTTTTCTTTCTGCATTCAACATTTGGTCAGTCTTCTTCTGCAAATGTTGCCTCCTCAGCTGGCACTACCTTGCTCCTTGCATGCCCAGGAAAGGCATTTTGAGATGTCCCAAGGCCCTGTACTAAACAAAAGAAGACAGAGGCAGGCTCATCCTGGGAACAGGTTTGTCTGGAAGGCCACGCCTTTATGGACCAGCCCTGGAGGGAGGGGGAACAACATCTCCTGCATGACCCCTCAGAACAACACAAGAGCTGTTCCCATTCTTCAAAACCAGAAGGAAGAGGAGATCTAACGTGTAGAAGCTGCTCCTTTAGTGTATCTCCTGAATTCCATCTCAACTGTAACTCCAAACCGAAAGCCATACCCAAGGTATGGGACTCTCTCCTTATTGGTAGAGATCAGTGTCCCACACCTGAGTGATAGGCAGGGTGGAAATGGGGAGCAGGAGAGAGGAGACCTCTTTTCAGCCTTCTAAGGAAGATTCTAGGAAGAAGCCAAGAGGAGAAGAAGGCAGAGGAGAAGGGCATCATGTCCCTATCCCTAGCTTGATAGACTAGAGGCTAGAGACTCACTCCTTAGGTGAGACCTAGGATCCTCTCTCTCTCTTAGTTGAGGGGCTTTATCTAGCTCCCAATGGGAGAACTCACTCTGTATCATCTGGTACAGGGGTGGGGAATCTGTGGCCTCAAGGCTACATGTGGCCTTCGCAGAACAACTCAAGTTTAGATTCAGTCAAACAGCTGCACTTGAGGCCCTAGAGGGCCACATGTTTGGATTCAAAGGGCCATACTTGAGGACCTAGAGGCTTCAGCATCACAGGTTCCCCACCCCTGGCTCTGGTATATATTTTCCTATGTGTACTTTCTCTGATTCCTGTTTTGCCACCAATTTGGAGAAATGAGTTTTCTTTAATAGTTGCTATATGTGCTCATTTTGGAAGGTGTATTTGGTAAGAAAGGGATTATGCTTTAAATAGCGATCTTAGGGTCTCCCCCCAATAATGAAACAGTGATCAGTAGTTTATCCTGAACTTGAAAACCTCATCCCATAGATTAACAGCATTTAAGGGAGCAGATAGATGTAATTCTATCCTGGTACCTCCTCTCTCTAATGAGAGCAGAGAGGTACTCTCTGGTCTCAAATTCTTGCTTTCCCTCCCAGCAGGAATTAAAATCTCCTTTGGAGAAGGGCAGAAGAAAAAGAGGCTAGAGATGTCTATTCTGCCTCTCTTTGATCCACACAAGGATACCCCCATGCTACATGTGAGAGCCCTCACAACACAACCAAACAACTAAATGGTTGTATTTGTTTATTTGTTTTTGTCTCCTCATAATAGGTACTCCTGAATCATCCTGGGAAACAGTAGATAGAGAGTATCTGTATATGCTCTGAAATTGGAAAGAAAAGACCCTCCTTCGCACTTCCCTGGAATGCTGGCTGCGTGTATCCTAAAGGCCAGCCTAAGGTAATGCTTAAACTCAAATTCTGATCTCCTAGGATCCCTGTAGAGCTAGATTTAGAGTTTAAATGGATCACAGAAATTATCACAGAGATAGTTCAACCTACCCATTCTGTACATGAGAAAAATAAGGCCTTAAAATGTTATGATTTGACCAAGATCATTGTGAGTAAGAAAGAGAACTCAAATTTGAATCCAGTTTCTCGGACTACATATGTGGTGCTTTCTCCACTACACTATACTCTCTCTAAACATCCTCCCCATTTCTTTCCTCTCCAAAATAGCTCTCCTCCTGACTTTCCTATGGTATTATAATTTTTTCTGTTCACTCAGGATTGAAACACGGGGGTTATCTCTGGCTCATCCCTCTGCTTCACTCTCCAATAACCAACCAGTCACCAAGTATTGCTGATTCTTCCTTCAAATAGTCTCTAATATCCCTCAATCTCTTCACTTCCATTCCCATTATCATCATCCTAATTCAGACTTTTGCCTGAGTTTCTGAAATAGCCTTTGAACTGGTATGAATGAATGAATAAGTGAGTGAGTGAGTGAATGAAGGCCTGGAATGCTCTCCCTTTTCTCTATTTCCTAGCTTCAGCTTCAAAACTGAACTCAAATCTCATCTTCTTCAGGAAACCTTTCCTGGCCTCCCTCCTCCTTTCACCCTCTCCCCAAGTTAGTGCCTTTCTCCAACATTTTCTTTAATTTATCCTGTATACATCCTTATATACATAATAGTTTGCATATTGTTTCCTCCATTAGAAGCTCTTGAGGACACAGACCTTTTTTTGCCCTTCTTTGTATCCCTGGTGCCAGGTGCGGTGTCTACTACACAGTAGGCATTTAATAAATGCCTGTTTACTTGAATGAATGAACAAATGAGTGAATGGAAAAATCCTGACTATATGTATTTTGCTTGCCAGCTATTTTTCCTCTCTTTAATCTGTCCTACACACTAATGCAAGGCTAATCTTCCTAAACCATTGCTCTGATCAGTTCATGTCATCTACACTGCAACTACCTCATTCAAAAATTATCGATGGCTCCCTACTGCCCACAAAAGAAAGCCCAAATTTCTTAGCCTGGCATAGAAATCTCTCCACTGGCTGACACCAACCTGTATTTCCAGCCTTATGAATCTTCCTATCATTGACAAACTTTTCAAGTTTATGGTCTGGTATAGACCACTTCCTCATCACATCCTCTTTTCTTATCTTAGCAATCTGGTTTGTGTCCCCTCCATGCCACTAATGTCTTCCCCAATAGCCAGATCACAGCCTTATGAACCTCTCCTATCACATTGACCTCATTTCTACTGCTCAACATGTTTTATACTCTGCTATCTCTAGGTCTTTGTTCTTGCCAATTACTTCTCAGAAAAGTTCTCCCTCTTGGTCTCCACCACTACGTTTTTTAGCTGTGATCAAATCTGTTCCATGAAACCTTTGTAGATCCCTTGAGCCCACCCTAATCCTCAGGGATCCTTCCCTTTCCTGAATTCCCAAGTTACTGATTGTCCATTCTGTTCATGTAGAAATTGATTGGGCACTGCCTTGTGGCATCTCACCTTACTAATCTAAGGTGTCATTTACATTTCACTTTTCAAGTGTTTATGTCTTATTTCTCCCTTGATAATTTTAAAATCTCCTTAAGAACAGGTGCCGTGCCTTTATATGGCTATGTATCCCCCCACAGTGCTTTGCTCAAGACTAGATACCTACATATTCATTTAATAAATTGTTGCTTTTACTGATATTCAAGTAGAAGAGCATGAAGCGTGGAGGCAGGAGCTAAGTATGATACGTGTGTCTGTTCTGAGTTTGGTGAGGCAGAGGCCTCCCTTGCACAGAGGGTCCTTGATGGAGATTAATGAGAATAAGTCTTGATTGGTTGTATCAAGCTAAATCATGCAGGGCTTTGAACACCAGTCAGAAAATGAAGAATTAATGTGGGAGGCAAATTCTTGAGTAGAGGAGAGTGATATTAAAAGAAGTAGTACTTTTTATTCTGGAAGCAAAAATGATACAGGAAAGCCTCTCCTGATTCCTTTAATTGTTCATTCTCTTTTTCTTCTCAAATTATCACTCATAACTTATCTTTTTACATGATAGGTAAGATACTTGAGGATGGGTATTATTTCTTTCATCTTGTCTTTTTTTACCTGAGAGAGAAGAAAAGAGAAGGGAAGAGAAGAGGAGGGGAGGGGAAGAGAGGAGAGAGAGAGGAGGAGGAGATAGGATGGGAGGGGATAGGAGGGGAGGGGAAAGGGGAGAGGAGTGGAAGGAGAGAGGAAAAGAGGAAGAGGGAAGGAGGGGGAAGAGACAGAAGAAGAGAGAGGAAAAGAGAGAGGGGGGGAGAGAGAAAACTTAATAAATGTTCATAGAACAGAGCAAAATGCAGTATAATAAACTCATCCCCCACCCCCACAAAAAAATAAACCAATGCAATTCTCTAAACAGATTTAGAAAATCCATTGGACCAAATCCTGAAAGAGATAGCCAAGAAAAAGTCACAGTTAGTCATTTGTCCAGCCCAGGGCAACATAGGGAGACAGATAGAAAGATCTGCAGACATGGGGCAGAGTCAACTCAGGAGCCCAAATCACTCTAGCACAGGGAAACTCTGTACACTAGCAAAAGGAGACCCTAAATCCATATCAGCATACCATCAGATCCATGTCAGGGCATGGTAGGGGCAGGTGCCAACTTGCAATTTTGTCATTCACGATCCAGTTCCAGGTCCCAGATCCCAGGGTGGACTAAGAAGGGGACCTGCACCAGTGGTGGCAGTAAGGAGGCTCTGATCAGTGCTTTGAGAAGAGACATTCAGAAGTAAGCAGCAGCAATGTGTCTTAGTTCATGCCTTCCACCCAGGCTGAAACCTGAAGAGGAATAAGATAACCAGAGCAGGAATCTCAGACCAAAGGGGAGCTGTAATTCTGTTACTGAATTGACAGAGATTTCCAGCTTGCTAATAGGGACAGATATAGATTAGGACGAATGGAGATGGCCCGGGACCATCATGGCCATGTTTTTCTCTAACATGGCATAGAGTCTGACATTGCCCTTGCAAGAATTATAGAAATTATATATAGGAATTCCCTTACCCACCAAGTTTTTCAAAGTTAGAAATAGTAAAAGAAGAAATATGTTTTCACCTTTTCTGGATAACAGGAATGTCACCTCTTTGAGGATGGGGCCATATCACACATTTATATACCCTTTGGTGCACATGCTTGAGAAATACTAACAGAAAGAAAATAAACATATGTCTAATATGAGTTTGCCCACGCTGGGTTTTGTTGCTGTCCCTACTTGAAAAGTTATTGCTCTATCTTTGCTTACCTCATGGGCACATCTAATAATAAATAAAAACTATAAATTCTTTTAAAAGTTTAAAAAAAAAAGCTGGCTAGAGCCACACCACTCACTAATCACAGGCTTACCGCAGTGACCTAGTGCACTATTTGTAAAGTGTGCTGAGTCGTAACTGCCTTATCGAGAAATGTATTTACATAGAATCCTTTGTGGCAATAGATCAAAGAAATGCTTTTATTGACCTATAACTGGATTCAATTGCATAGCGAATTAATGCAAACATACACCTACAGACCGTGTTCTGTTTCCCCAGCTTAGTCAGCTTCTTAAAGAGAAACCATTTTCTTGACTAAAAAAAATGAGCTTTGGAGAGGGAAAGTTGGGGAAAATCTATGTAAGCATTGTGGCCAGTGCTTACAGGGGTGGATTTTTGGGAAACTACATGTTTGTCCTACTGGGGAAAAGAAAACACCTAATTATAACTAATAGCCATAGTTACATGGAGAAGAAAAATGGCTGTATTGTAGAGGACAATTACAAATACAGCGTATTCATGCTTGTACATATAAATGTACTTTAAAATATTTTGGTTCAAACTTATGATTTCATCAGACAAATGAACTCCCATTGTGGAAACTCCCTCCACCAGGGAAGATTAGTACTTGAAAGGTTAAATACCTTGCCCATGAACAGGTAACCACTATGTATCAGCCTTGAATATGGGTATAATTCTGGAACTAGCCTATATTTTCTACAATATATATGTGAGGCTCTCCCCCCAACCTCCCCTCCTCACTAAATCACTGTACTATTGGAATTTAGAAATTTCTGGATTTTTCCCAATAAATCAATATGGAGGGAGCAAAAATGATAAGCAGAAAATGTTTTTGTTCAGTGAGAAGATAGAGTGTGTTCGGTGCCTACTTTGAAGAGCCGAGGTCAAAAGTTTCAAAGGGCGCACAGGAAACACTCTGAAAGATAAACCTGTGACCCTGTTTTAATTCTTGAGAACTTTCGGCCCTTGGGAGGTGCTATCTTATCTCTTCCCATGATTCCTTAACTTCAAATCCATGGTACCCACAAGAAATATGACTTTGGGATAAAGTTAAATTACTAACTTCCCCGACAGTGAGAAAAAGCATATGTTCTGATAAGAGGCTGGGGGCTACAAATTGGCATTAGAGATGTAAAGGTTACAGGGAGAGATTGTAAGCTGCAGAGGGACCTTAAGTTCAGTAGCATCAATATTCTTCTTATTCCTTTTTGTTCCTTGAGTTCATTTTATTGATAAACATCCAATGTCTGGTTATTTCATAGCTGCAATCTGTTGGGTAGAAAGGAGGAAAAAACTTAGAAGTCAGAATCAATCCTTTCACAAATTCCAACTATACCCCCCTGAGGGGTGTGCTGGAGCCAGTTGGAGACAGCTTGGATTAGTCTGGGGCCGATTGTTAAATTTTCCATGTGAACATTGACACTTCAGAATTGGCAAGCTACAGTTTGAAACTCTGTCTCTTGTTTTGTTGACTGTCTAGTCTTAAGAAAATGATGGAGAATGGTGTCAATAATGCTGATTAAGCTTAAAAGTGTATCTTGCTTACATTTTATTTTTTGGAGAGCCAGTTATTAAAAGCCTAAAAGTCTACACTTGCCCTGCCTCCCAAAAGATATCCATGTGGAGTTTCTGATTATTCAGCACACACTGAAGGGAAGAGGAGAGCTTTCAGAAGAGGCTCTGATCATTTGAAGAGTTCCCTAGTCAACTTAACAAGAGTATTGGTGGTCCTTGGAAGAATCTAAGGCAAATCTCCTCACAGAATGTATGTAGACCCACTGGTGCTTATATGTGTTTTCATGTAGCCTGAGAGGTTTGTTCGTGGATAATGTACTTGAACCCCAACCTTCTGTGTTAAGGAGGGGGGAACAGGATTTTTAACTCTAATTCTTTGGGTAGAATGAGACTGGAATCAAGCCATATAGCCAAAGAAATGAGATTCCCTAGGCAACACCAGGTTTGAGAGTTGCTTCATGTCAATAAATCAGTGATTTAAAAAAAGCACTTATTAAGGCACTCACTATATGCCAAGAACTGTGTGAAATGCTGAGGATACAAATGGCAGGGTTAAAAAGGCAGCACTGTCCCCTGCCTGAAAGGAACTTACTAATAAGAGGAGAGAACATGTGAGGAGTAATAGCCCATGTTTTAGACAAGGAAGTCACTGGAATGGTGAACAACAGTTTCAACATTTCCCAGGCAATGGTGATGCTGATTTGACTAGATCTAGTTCGATGAGCAAGAGGTAGAAGGGGTGGGGGAGGGGGGAGGTGGAATGATATTGTAATCTGAGTAGCCTGATCCAAGTCTAATCCTGATAGATTTTTTGGAATGAGACACCCCCACCCCCACCCCGCAGGTCACTCAATGGTTGACAAAAAAAAAGAGGTTTACTTAGCCAAATCATAGAAAGGACACTCAACAAGAAAGCAACTACTCGGGGGCGGAGCCAAGATGGCAGCTGGGAAGCAGTGACTGGCGTGAGCTCCCCACCAAGTCCCTCCAAAAACCTAAAAAAAAA
>JAQQSZ010010879.1:0-12396 GCA_028646595.1 Phalanger gymnotis
AGAGGACCAAGGTTGATCCGGTCCATTCAGGTTTTTCCCTATCAGAACTCAACTGCCTGGGTGGTGTCTGAAAGTCTAGGGGAAGGAGAGACCTTCCTAGAGCAAAGAACAAATAGCTCACAGAAAATTCATTATCTTCTAACATCTGAGAGAGAGTGGGGGAAGGGCATGCCTTCCACAATTACAAGGCCAAATCTCCAAACCTCTCCATTAGACATACCCTGTGAAGTCTTCACAATTATCCATCCCATTCAGGCCCAAGACAAGAATATGCCAGGTATGGGACTCTGGGCCTCAGAGACGAGAGCTGGAAGGGAACTGGGTGGCCTTTGAGATGGCAAACAAGTGGTAAGCCAGGATTTGGACCCAGGTCCTGACTCTAAATCTAGGGCTTTTTCCTCCCGTCCCACAGTCTGTACCTTATCCTTGTACAACAGAGGCCTTGAAGGCTAGTTAGAGGTGACCCTAGGTTCTTGAAGGTTCACGCTTGGATGATTCCTACACCAAGATGGAAATTCCCCACATATACACACTGATAGACTATATGTCAGTATCCAAAGACCAGCCCATCCCTACTAGGGTGGCCCAAAGGGATAACTTTGCCAGCCACAGCAATTCTTTTTGGGGGGGGGGGTTAAGTGACTTGCCCAAGGTCACATAGCTAGTGTCTGAGGCTGAATTTAAATTCAGATTCTCCAGACTCCAGGGCTGGTGCTCTATCCACTTCACCCCCTAGCTGCCCTGACCACAGAAACTCTTGAAGGTCAAGCCCGATGCCAAAGAAGGGCGGCAATCTTTGTCCCTAGAGGAAACAGCCACGCCCGTGAAATCCCAGCTTGCAGATGCACTGATATGGCAGAGAACCATATGGCAGGACTGTTTAACTCTCCAGAGACCTCAAGAATCTGTATTTTGTATTTGCCTCTGTTTTGAACAGATTTAGCTCTAATTCTCATCTCCTGAAGGCTTCCTCCCTAAACCCCCATCATTAGGGGAATTTCTCCATTGGGCATTACCCGGCTCTCTGCGAGGGCACTCCCAGGAAACACTGAGCATTGTGGGCATCCACGTGTGCCTCCTCCCAGAAGCAGCATGGCTAAGAAGGGAGGCCCCAGAGAGGAGGGCTGCTTCAGTCTTTGGACTTGTAGCCTGAGGCTCTGGCAGGGGGTGGATGCTCAAGACATATACCTGTTGACTGACTGATTGGGACAGAGCTGCCTTGCAATGAGGAAGACCTGAGTTCCAGTCCTGCCTGTCTCCAGGTTTGCAGGATCTTGTAGGTTAGGACTGTTTGGTGACCTCCATAAAAATGCTGTTCACAAGCTTTTGCAGATGAGGTGACCCTACAGTTGCTCCCAGCTCCAGGATTCTGACTAAAGGAATTAGCCAGGTATCTGTCCTAGTTATCCAAAGCTTTCACTGCCAACCAAATACTAGTGCCAAAGAAAGTCCTTCCTCCTGAGGGCTCATAATCACAATGGGGATTGTGGGTGCTTTAAGGTAAGCAAAGTGACCTTTGAAACAACAAACAAAGGAGGGGCTATTACTGTCCCCATTTTACAGGTGAAGAAACTGAAGTGGGCAGAGGTGAAAGGACTTGCCCAGGATCACACAGTCAGTAAGTGTCAGAGATTGGATTTGAACTCAGAACTTTCCATCTCCAGGCCCTGTGTTCGACCCTGCTGCCAGCCCAATTGCCATCCCTACAGGCTTGAGAATGACCAAAAACCAAAAAAACCATTCCCATGACCTTGGACAAGTAGAGGCCGTTTCTTAAAAAGCCCCCATCCCTGACTCGGACAGAGAGGACTCCGACCAGAGCCAGACATTTTCAGAAGCTGGCTTGGGCATTGCGAAAGCTTTGCACGGTTGCTGGTGGCTGGGCTCCTGCGGGGGAGCTGGTCTTACAGCCGAGTTGCCGCAGCCGTCTCCATGGTAACCTCCAAAAGCGGCCTTCAAAAGCCCATTCAAACAAATGTTCTCCCTCCGAGCGGCCCCATTCAGAGCAGTCGATTCTCCAGGCTAAAGCGGGCTCATTCCTTCCGCCTGTTGCCAGATTCCTCGGTCCCGTTGTGACAATATTCTGCACACGTGGACCTCCCTGGGGAGAGGCGTGGGGCATGAGAACTGCACGGCCAGTCAGCTGGCCACACCAACGTGTTCTGCTCCCCACCTGCCAAAAGCGTGGCTCGGCGTCTAAGACACGGGAGAGCTCGCACGCGCCTTCAATTTTCCTTCCAGTGAAACAACGCGCTGAAACCTTCTTGCCAGGTCTTTAAAAGAAAAGTGATCGGTTTATCTAAAGGGAAATTGACTGTTTATGACTCATCTACCTTTAGTAGATGAAAATGTTCCCTGGCTACAGGGCGAGCTGACATCCAGGACACACAGAAACCTTTGGGAGGTTTACAAAGAAGCCAGATTAAAATTCTGCCCTGCAGCTGGGGAAGCAGGAGTCCCTTGGTGACCTCAGTGCAAGGCTGCACAGAGTCCCTGATAGCACATGCCCGTGGGGAAGATGGAAAATTCCATCGAGTTCCTTGCCACACCACCTCGGTGCCACCATAATTCTAAGCTCGACCTATCGTCGGCCTGCAAACATCTGCAAACAGCTTTATCATCAATGATGTTCGAATTGAGTTCAATCTAATAACCATCTAACATTGGGGTTCTTAACCTGGGGTCCATGCATAGATTTCAGAGTCTGTGAACTTGGATGAGAAAAAAAAATACACCATTACTTTGATATAATCGGTTTCCTTTACCTTCCTTTGTGTTTTGTGTGATGCACTTAAAAACATGATTCTGTGATGGGGACCATGGGCTTTGCCAGACTATCAAAGAGGTCCTGGAGACCCCAAAAGACTGATGTAGATGAGATCTGGGTCTGAATCCTGGTTCTGTTCCTTAACGGACTGTGTGGTCCCAGGGAAGTCACGACTTTTTTGCATCTCGGTTTCATTAACTCTGAGGATAACACTCTAGGATACACACTCTAAGAGGTGTGTGTGTGTAAACTGACAACGTCAAAAGCAGCTTATCAGGTCAGATATGACTACCTGTAACAGCACTGGAGGGGTGAGAATTGAGGAAGCAGGGAGAATGGGCTAGCAAGAGTTTATTCCTAATACGGATGTAGTATTATTTATAATGTGATGTCACAAAATGTATTTTAATCCATTTGTTGCTTATCTATTCTAAATTTTCACTTTTAGGGTCACATAATGTACCTTTAAGAGGAATAAAAAAAGAGAATTGTGTCTGAAATCATGAACTTTTGTTAGGTATAGGTGTTTTTAAAGTGTATATTGAATTTAAGACAATAGTAACAAAACTGTCCTTTTTGTTTGGTTGAGTCACTTCCCTGACCCTCTGTTTCCCCATTTGTAAAATGAGAAGGTTGGACCAGATAACCTCCCAGTTGCCTTCTGACCATTTGGTGGCCTTGAGGTGGTAGAGTAGCTAGAGTTCTGGGCCTGGAATCAGGAAGACCTGAGTTCAAATCCAGCCTCAAGCACTTAGTTAATTGTGGGCAAGTCACTTACACTATTTGCCTCAGTTTCCTCGTTTGTAAAATGGGGGTAGTAACAATACGTACATCTCAGGGTTATGGCGAGGATCAAACTAGATAATATTTCTAAATACTTAGCACAGTGCCTGGCACATAGTAGGTGCTTAATAAATGCTTGTTCCCTTCCCTTCTGGAATTCATTTTCATCTGTTTTTTAAAAATATGTTATTGATTCACTAGTTTCTTCAGTGAATTTTTATTAATATCTTTCATTTCTATGTCACCTAAATCTCCTTTTGTATCCTTCCCTTTTGCCCTCCGGAGCTATCCCATATAGCAAAGATTCTGACTTCTTTTTTATTTTCCAACAAATTTTTATGGATTTTTCGTTTCTAAATCATCTCGATCTCCCCCTGAATTCCTCTCCCAGAGAGTCACTGCATGTAGTAAAGATTTTATTTGACTTATTTTTCATAACACCAACCCGAAGTAGTGAACTGACCTTATCTTCATTTCACGGATGAGAAAACTGAGGAAGTTAAGTCATGAGTGCCAGGTGTGGCCACATGGCCCCCACAGGGTGAGCAACTCCCACACCCTCTTCCCCGAAATGTGAAGAGCCATCAGCACAGCCCCCACGAGCAGAAACAGGCACTAAAGGAAGCATTAGCACCGAAGAAAATGCCCAGTTTGTGACACGGACGGACGGAGATGAGTCTCTCCCACTGGGTGGGAGGGAGGCGAATCTTTATGGAACGCTTCTTACAAAGCGTGCTTCTCTGCAGGGGCCCCTGAAATGCTTTCAGGGGGTCCACAAGGTCAACATCATTTTCATAATAAGAGTAAGACACTTAAATTTCTAATATGGTAAACATTATATACAACTCACCCAAGTGTAGCTATGTGGCGAGGTGGATACGGGCTGTTCCTAAAGTCTAGACACACAGGCAAAAATGCATATTTTCAAGAAATGAAATGAATGAAATTTTCAACAACATTTTATTTAATTGGAATATTAACAAAGAACACCTTCAAATGGATTTCCATCATTTGGGATGCAAAGCTTGATGCGTTTTGCAAGATTCACGTGAACTGGATGCAATAACTCCACGTTGTCTATGTGTCTGGACTTTAGGGACACCCTGTAGAGCATTAGGCTTGGAATCAGTCATCTCCCTGAGTTCAAGTCTGGCCTCAGACACTTTCTGGCTGTGTGAGCCTGGGCAAGTCACTCCACCCTGCTTGCCTCAGTTTCCTCATCTGTAAAATGAGCTGGAGAAGGAAATGGCAAACCACTCCAGGATCTCTGCCAAGAAAACTCCAAATGGGGTCACAGAGAGTCAGACACAACAGAAACTACTCAACAACAACAACCCACATAAACAAAAGCTCATCGAAAGGGGGCCTCAATAATTTTTAAGAGTGTAAAGGAGACTTGAGATAAAAAAAAAAGTTTAAGGATCGCAGAATCTCAAACTTAAAAGGCACCTTAAAGGTCAGCTAATTCAATCTAAACCTTGGTGAGAATACCCTTCTATGATATCCCCAACAAATGGTCGTCCAGTTAACCTAACTGGGCCTCAGTTAATGGGGACCTTAAAGGTCTCCGATAGCTCTACATCGATGCTCTTGGGAGATGGATAATAATTCACAAATAATAAAGAGCCAGCTAGATGGTAGAGAAGATGGAGCTCTGGATCTGGAAGATCTGAGTTCAAATCCAGCCTCAGATACTTACTAGCTTTGAGAACCTGGGCAAGTACCGTTTTTCCCCATGTATAAGATGCACCTTAATTTTGGGGCCCAAAATTTGAAAAAAAGCGTTAATAAAGTTATTGAACTCAAGTTTTGTTCATATGCTTATAGCTTTCAGGCATCTTTTAGGCAAGTCTGGTGTATGTACACATGCTTAGTCCATTCCATTTCATGAACCTGAAGAACCAATTGTGTTCTCCTTTGAAATCAGTAACTTCTTTTTCATCAGCAATTCTTCTTGCCTCATGCTGAACCATCTTTGTGGACACAGGAATTCCAATGGCCCTTTGCTCTTCAATCCATGTCTTCAATTCCCTCTCTAAATCAGGCCATTTTGCTGACTTGCCTCTCATGGCCTTCTTCTGCCATGGTGTTTTCAGTAGGGTTTCTTGTTCCTGTAGCCAGTCTCGGATTGTTTTCTCAGTTGGAAGAGGACCAAACTTATTTTCAGCAGCAGATTTCCATTCACTTTTGCAAACTGGATCACTTTTAACTTGAGTTTAGTACTGTATGAAAATCCTTTCTGAGTCATTTCTGGGCAGAACGTGGCAAAATGTAACCTAATATACTGGTAACAAATGAGAAACAATGAGCGCAAGGACAACAAGCGTAAAAAAGCGCGAAATGCAAGTAAAAAATAATGTACAACCACTGTATAAGACGCACCCAGTTTTTAGATCCCAAATTTTTCGAAAAAAGGTGTGTCTTATACATGGGGAAATAGGGTAAGTCACTTAATCTCTATAATAGCGCTCCCCTTCCAGGGCTGATGTGATCAGATGAGCCAATATTTATAAAGCACTTTGGAAACCTTAAACCACTACACAAATGTTAGAGATTGTTTCTATTAGTGCAGACCCCAATATTATCCTTACCTATCCCTTCTCCTTTTCTTCCACTCCCAGTGTGGGGAAGGATGTCCTGAAAACATGGCATGACCACTTTAAAACCTTGACTGAAGCTCTAATGACCAGCTCAGAAATTCATGCTGACATTCATGCGGTATTTATTTTACTTTTGGTCACCCGCTGTTTCAACCCCAGGGGACCCCAAGTTTCTCCTGCACATCCATATAAAGGATCTTTAATGGGCATTCCCTCCCAGGGTGGAAAAGGGACTGCCATGAGGCCTATTTCTCATTATGCCTCAACCACCAAACATTTGATTATTTGCAGCATAAAAGAACAGATTCTCCTCAAACACAAGGCTCTTGGAACATCCATAGCACCCTGGGTCAGGCTCCTCAGTGACTGAAAGGCTGGGTCAGAGATCTGTCAACAGGATATGGCCAGAACAAGCCTGGCTTCTGGGAAGAGCTAAGAGAAGATGCCTCCAACCCAGACCCCCCTCCTTCGCACAGGGGGCAGGGCCAGGGGGCTGGCACCCTGCATTAATCAAAGGTTTTGAAATATTCTGTGTCTTGCTTTTTTTTTTCTCAAGAAGCATGATTTGTTTCATGGGATGGCTTTCTGGGAGTAGGAGGAAGAATACTGGAAGAAATATTAGTGATATAAAAAAGCAGATGAAAGCAATAAAAATATTTTAAAAGAAGTTAACAGGATTGCTAGAGCTACTGCTAGTTGCTTTGGTTAATTTTCCACTGTCATTGCCCAGGGACCAGAAAGGGAAAAGAATTTCTCTTCGAAAGACTCAAGGCCAATGAGCCTTTTTGGACTCCACTCTGGGAGTGATTCAACTCTCACTCAGCACACGGCAGGATGGGATGCTCAGAGGTCAGTCAGACACACATACAATCCTATACCTTTCAGCAAAAAGTAAGTACCTGCTGTGTGCGATGTTCACCAGTAAAAATGTAACACGAGATCCTGTTCTCCAAAAACTCACAATCCAATGGGTAGTGAAAGACATAGATGGACAAAGAACCAACATACACGGGAGATTGTGACCAGGGTAAAGGAGAAGGTCAAAAATTGTGTTTTGGGAGCGCCAAAGTAGAGGAATCGGTCAATCAACCAGCGTTTATTAAGTACCTACTGTGTGCCAGGTACTGGGAATACGAAGAGCCAGAGAAACTGAGTAGAGATGAGGAAAGAGTTCTTCCCAGCGACAGACATGGCCAGGGCAAAGACAGGAGTGATGGGACAGGTGAAAGCACCAAGGAGGCCACTCAGCCTGTCCTGCATTTGCTTGCTGTGTCCTAACATCAGAAAGGCAGGTCAGGGCCAGGTGGTGAAAGGTTTTAAGGCCAAACAGAGGTCTTTATATGATCCCAGAGGGAATGTAACAGGGAATCATAGAGTCTATCGAGTTGGGGTGGGGTGTGACATAGTAAAACCTACATTTCTGGTAAATTCTCTTGGAAGAGGAGGCAGGGAGGCCAATGAAGACACTGAAGCAATGGTCTAGGGGAGAGGGGAGGAGGGCTGGACGGGTGCAGCTCAGCGGGTGCAGAGGAGGGAAGGAAGCACTTTCAGCTTGGGGAAAGAGGTGTGCAAGGCCTGAGCTTTGGACAGAGGCAGGGGCTTGACAAGGCAGAGATGGAGGGGGAGGATGGGAAGAGGCCATTAGAGACCGGAAGGATGAGAATGGACAAAGACAGGGCAGCTGGAGAGGGCTGGGGGGAAAAGGGCAGGAAAGTCCGATATGGCTCCCCCAGTTAGAATGTAAGCTCCTCGAGGGCTGTAAATGTCTGGCTTTGTATCCCCAGCGCTTGGCACCTAGGAAGCATCAGTGAGGGCTTTTTCATCCACTCATTCGTTCCTTTACAAACCTAATTACACTCCTAGAGCTGATCTCGAGCCTGGGCTGCCCCCTGCAGTTTAACTGTCTGGTAGGACAAGGAGATACAGACATCACTATGGCGACTGAGGGGGGACCATCCTTGCACCCCCACCCTCACTCAGGATCTATCCCCAGAGGGGAGATGGGGTCTGACCTTGAGGCCCTGCATGCTAGATGGGCTGTGAGAGAAAAGTGGTTCTGGGGTCATTCTTTTCTAATAGTAACATCCACGGGAAATCTGGGCTCAGTCTGGGCTCACGGACTCCTGTCCACAACAGAATGATCTGAAACCCCTCTTTTATCTGGGAGTAGACCAAAGAATGGGGAGAACCAATGGACTAGGACAGCATCAATGACATAATATGTGTCAAACACTTAGCAAAGTGTCTAGTACACAGTAGGCACTTAATAAATGTTTATCAATTGTTTCCTCATCTGTAAAATGGGGACAACAGCAGCCATCTATATTCTAGGGTTGTTGTGATGATAAACTGTGATTATATTTGTAAAGTGCTTAGCAAACCTCAGAGCACTATGGAAATCCTAGCTTTATTGGTAGTTGTTGGATTCAGCAGCCAGGAGTGTATGTGATTGCAGTTACATATAGCTGATGTGAATGTGAAATGATCTCTGTGGTAAGAGGCAGCATGCCAAAATAGAGAAAGAGAAAAGGAAGTCATGAGGACCCAAGTCCCGCCTGGGGCCCATACTGGCTGAGAGACCCTGGGTGAGTCACTTGACTTGGTGATATTTCAGAAATGGTCCCAATGTGGACTACCAAAAGAACTTGCCCCACTCACTGATGAAATCCAAGGTGCAGTCCAAAAGAAAATCTAACCTTTGTGATGCTCTCCTGATTCAAACACAGAACATGACTTGCCAGCTCTGTGCCATAGAAATTTAACTAATAAAACCAAGAGGGAAGAATTCTTACCTGAAAAGCCAGGACTGACCTAATTAAACCCCAGAAGCTCAGTACTGGAGACTGGAAGAGAGCTCGGTGGCCACCCCACCCAGGCCAACCCATACACAAAAAGAATCTCCACCTTGACCTTCCCGACCTACCCCACGCATCCCAAAATCCCAGCCAGGAAATTCATCAAACAGAAAAACACAGAGACCAATTTTCCCTCTGAGTTTTTATGAAGTCTAGAATGTTGATGGCTTTCAAAGGGAAGGATAACATTTTGCATATGAATTTGGCTGTTAAACTGGGGAGGGGGAGGAAAACAAGGGATGTGAGCTTGGCCTCAGACAGTGGAAAACCACAATTTACAGCCCCGTGTTCCATGTTATAACTGATACTCTAGCTACCATTATCAGTGATCATCAGGAAAAAAAGCCACATCTGCCCTTGGACCTGAGTGGCAGGGGCTCTATTTATCCTGGAAATGTACCAATCGAAGGGGGCTATGGGCTTCTTTGGAGCGCTCAGAGGGTGGGACTTTTTTAGTACCAGCCAATGAGACTAGCTTACCCAACAAAAGAGCCTAAAGGGAAGAAGGTCATGAGCATTTATCAAGCGCCTACTATGTGCCAAATACACAAAAGTACTAAGCATTTTACAAATATCGTCTCATTACAAATACTATTTCGCAGGCATACATGAGAGCAAATTAAATTAGAATCTTTCTCTGCTGCCTCATTTAGCCTGACCTCATTGGTCCTCTTCTGAAACAAAGGAAAAACACCACTGCAAAGGAGAGATTAAATTTCCCAGAACATAGTTTGATCATATCACTACCCTACTCAAAAGTATTCCATGGCTCACCATTGCTTTAGGGAATCAAGACCCAACTTCTGGGCCTCACTCTGATAGACTTCTATGGGCCAAGCATTCCTATACCTGTTTTAGAGAGGAAGAGATGGAAGTTCTGAGAAATTCTGTCTCGCCCAGCTAGCAAAAGTATGAGGCAGGCTGGTACGACCATAGGTTTAGAGCTGGAGAGAGCCTCAGAGGCCATCTAGCCAGATCCCTTCTTTTTACAGTTGAGGAAAATGGCATCTGGGGAAGCGAAGAGATTTGTCCACAGTGGCCCAGCTGGGATGTGACAGAGGTGGGCTTCACCCCCATTTCTCTGACCCCAGAGCCAAGGGTATCTCCAGAAGCACCCTCCCTGCAAGCCTCAATGTGAACTGTTATAATGATGAATGTCATACCGCACTCCAGTTGGTCTAAGGGTCCCCTGAGAAAGGATAAGAAGAATCATGAAAAATAATTTAGTTTGTCCACATCCAACATGCACCCTGGTACTAAATCCATCAAGGAACTCTTCAGTTTAAAACAAAACAAAACAAATCTCTGCTCCCTGGATCCCTGAATTACACTGAACCAACTGCAAATGTTTTATTTAGCAGATAATGTTTGTATCACTGGAGTCTACAAGGGAATGCCTCACTGACATGGTTAGTGAAATGCCAAGAAAAGCCAGAGGTATATCAGTCAACACAACAACCCTACTAGAATCCTCAGTGCCTTGAATGCTATCACCCAGACACAACAAGCGCACAGACATACCTTAATATACATGGCAACAAGCCTTGGGCCTGACTTAGTGCCGAGCTATCTGACTCTTAACCATATCTGGGTTTTCTACTTCCTACACCAAAATTCCAGTCATTCAATGATAAAATGGAACTAAAGCTTACAGCCAGAGTCAGGAAGCCTGAATTCTAGGCCTGGCTCCATCAAGAACCAGGGTTCTGACCTTGGAAATCCTTTCCTTCGTTTCTCCGAATCTCCGGTTTGACAGCACAGGTACCGATCCTCACCCTGCCTACCTCACACAGTAGTCTGAGGACCAAAGGAGAGCATGTATATGAAGTTAACAAGCATCCATTAAGTGCCTACTGTATGAAAGTGCTTTAAAGGAGGAGATACTCAAATATTCAAAGGAACCAGCAGCCTCACCATCTAGAAGTTGCCTCCAAGAATGCAGATCACAATCTATGTTTGTCCGTTACCTCCCATGAGTTCAACACAGAGGGTCCACCCAACGTGAAATAGAAGGTAGCAACATAAAAATGTGGGCATGATTATCTTACATGGAAATAGCAGTTCATGCTAATGCATATAGGTAATATTTTAGATCACTTCAATGTAACAGACATCTATTAAGTGCCTACTGTATGTGCCAGGCACATACACAAGGAAAAGATGAATCATCCCTTTTTTCAAGGAGTTTACATTCTACCAGAGGAAAGTAACACAGATAAATAAAAATAAAAGATATGCAAAGTAACTAAATTGAGATGTGATGTTGTCGTTCAATTGTGTTTCAGTCATGCCTGACACTTCATGACCCCATTTGGGGTTTTCTTGGCAGAGATACTGGAGTGGTTTGCCATTTCCTCCTCTAGTTCATTTTATAGATGAGGAAACTGAGGCAAATAGGGTTAAATGACTTGACCAGGCTAACATAGCTAGGAAATGTCAGAGACCAAATTTGAACTCAGGTTATCCTGACTCCAGACTGGGCACTCTATCCACTGTGCCACCTTCCATGACATGGATACTAACAGTGGGTGGGGGTGGGGTGGGGTAGGACTTGGGAAAAGATTCTTGTAGGAAGTGGTGTCTAAAATGAGCCTTGAAGGAAGCGGGGGCCATGAGAAGCTATGGCAAAGAGGGAGCGTATTCTGGTCCAGCCATGGGCGGGGTGGGGGGGGGGGAGGATGCGGGGGGGTGGGGGGCTGGGGGGGTAAACCAGATGAGCGGAGAGAAGGGGGAGAATTCAACCAGGTGACAGGCTGGCTCCTAGTCTCTTCTATGCTGTGAATAAGGGTGTAAAAGTGTTGGTTTCATGAAGTCCTCAAGGGTAACAAGAAACATCTTTCACTGGGACATCTATTCATCTCTACTTGTAGTGCTCATGACAAGCAAGGGGATGACCATGGAGACAGCGGGACCATTTTTTTTTTATTTCTCTGTATCCTCAGTGCCTGGCACCTAGTAGGTCCTTAGTCAATGTTTCTTAACTGTTTGGTCAGGTACAAACATCTGTTGCAGGAGATTTAAAAAAAAGTTCAAAAAGAACTTGGAGAAATCTTCTGGAGCAAGGCTGGGCATCACAGATTCAGAAGGCAACTAGTCCACCACCCTTTCATTTTACAGATGAGGAAATTGAGGCCCAGAGAAGTTAAATGCTTTGCCCAAAATCACATAGGTATTCATACAGAATGGGATTTGAACCCAGGGCCTTTAATTCCAAATTCAGCCCAGCCTTACACCAAAAATTTCCCCTCAGAAATACAGTGCCCCAATGTGCATCCATACAGAGACCCCCCAGGATACGGGCTGAAGGTGGAGGATGAGACATGCTTTCTAGGACCTGGACACACCACATCATAAAAAGGGAAACTGAGAGCAAAGGAGATGTCCACCAGGG
>JAQQSZ010010880.1:0-12395 GCA_028646595.1 Phalanger gymnotis
TTTGTTGACTTCTTCTGACTGTATGTTTTGGTCTTCTTTGTCACCAAAGAAGGATTCCAGAGTCTGAGACTGAATCTGGGTGTGTTTTCACTCCCTGGCCATGTTCCCAGCCAACTTACTTAACCCTTGAGTTTTTCAGCGGGGTATGACTGCTTGTAGACTAAAGAGTTCTATGTTCCACGCTTGGGCGGATGCACGCTGCCTCTCTAGCACTCCTCCTTCCCCAAGAACCCCCAACTTGGACTGGGCTTAAATCTTCAGCAGGCTCTTCACTCCTGCTCTGGTAAGCCACTTAATTCCTCCCACCAGGTGGGCCTGGGGCCAGAAGCAACTGCAGCTGTAGTTCTAAAGTTGCCCCACCTCCGCTGCCCCAGGGGCAGTGGCCAAACAGCAAACTCAGTCCCGCAGCTTTTCCCACTAACCTTCTCTGTTGTCTTTGCTGTTTGTGGGTTGTGAGGTCTGGTAAATGCCACAGCTCAGTAATTCAGGACACTAGGGCACTCTCTGCTGGGTTCCTGGTCCGGTCAGTCAGTGCCGCGCACGCTGGGCTCTGCTCAGCTCAGCTCCGCTCCCCTCACCTGGGAGCTGGGAGCTCCATGCGGGACAGAACTTACCCAGAGACCATCCAGGCTGTCCTGGGCTGGAGCCCTGCTACCCTCTGCCACTTTGTGGGTTCTGCAGCTCTAGAATTGGTTCAGAGCCATTTTTTCTAGGTTTTTGGAGGGACTTGGTGGGGAGCTCACGCCAGTTCCTGCTTTCCTGCCACCATCTTGGCTCTGCCCCCTTTTAGGGATCTTTTCACCTATATTGTTATAATATTGTTCTCTTGATTTTGTTTATTTTACTTTGTGTCAGTTCAGATATTATCTTTCCATATTTCTCAGAGTGCATCATTTCTTCCTGTACAGCAATATTTTAGTACATTCATCTATTTGAAAAAGCCACACACAGTTACCCTCTCAAAGGATACAATTGTATGATTCTTTACTACCCCAGAGAGAGAATATTTTGTTATATATTGAACCTTTATTTTTTATCCCTGATTTCCTTAGGGTGTTTGCCCAGCCAGGAAATTTTTGAGTCAGATTGGAGTAGACAATTTAGTAGTTTTTCTTGCATAATTCCAAATTGTTATCCATGACAACTGGATCAGTTGATATCTCTGTCTTTAACATCAATATGTTCATGTGTCTATATTCTTCCAGCCCCTCCATCAATGTCTATTTGAGTTATCTTTAAAACTCTTCTGGAGGTTCTTAGAGTTTCTCCATTGTCATTTCAAGGGACCTTGCCAAATGTTTCATTATATTGTCAAGGAATTTTGTCTCAGTTTCTTTTGTGGCAAATTACTTGTCCATTGAGGATAAGATTTTTTCTTTGAATATTTGTTTGCAGTCAGTTTTATCTATTTTTGTCTATCATTCTGTTGATGGTTCTATGGCATCCTTGATATGAACATGCTTCTTACCACTAAGCCTTGCCCTTCTGCAATCAGTATTATCTTCTCTTTCTCTCCCTACCCCATGCTTTTCTTTCTATTCTCTGTTCTCTCAGACCTCTGGGGTTGGATGACATCTGGGGCTGTCAAGAGGTGAGGCTGGCCAGATGTGACATTGTTGCACAGAGACTCCAAGAGGCCACTGTAGTTGGACCTGTAGTCTATCTTTCCTAATCCCACTCTGATTTTCTTTAGTAAAGGATGAGTAGGCATGGATGAATTTCAATTTTCACTACAGATTTCATTCTATTATCTTACCCCCAAATCTGCCCCTCTTCTGTATTAATCATATTTCTTTGCAAGGCATCATCGTCCTTTCCAGTCACCCAGATTCTCATCCTTGGTGTTACCCTAAACTCCTCACTTACCCTTCCCCTGCATATCCAATCAGTTTTCAAGTCTTGTTAATATCTCCACAACATTTCTCGTATTCATCCCTTTCTATCTATTCCCTCATCAGGCTCTCATCATCCCTTGCCTGGACAATTGCAATTGCCTCCTAATTGGCCTTCCTGCCTCAAGTGTCTCCCCACTCCAATCCCTCTTTTATGACAAACTAATGATCAAATACCGTTTCATTTTTATCTGATCTTTTAAAATGTCTGCTTTTATGTAAATTTTGTAATGTGCGTGATAGCATAGTAGAATATTATATATTTTGTAAATAAAGAAGCATATACATATGAAGAGGTGTGCTCAAAATTTTTTTTTAGTGACAAGGATACAGAATCAAAAAAGATGTATAGACTACTGTTCTTATTCACTTTATATCATGTTTTCTTCAAGAATAGCCAGAAAGATGTTATGAAATGTTTCACTTAAATTTAAGTAAATCATATCCTATATCTATAGCCTTTCCCTGATATATGAATTTAATAATCCTGTAAAATGGGGAAATAAGGTTGGTCTGACTCCTCTGTTTGGCATTAAGGTCTTTCACAACCTTGTCCCAATCTATCTTTCCAGCATCAATGGACTTACTTTCCCTCTCACACCCTGTGTTCTAGCCAACATGATCGTCTCTCTGTTTTCACACGTCAGTCTCCCTTCTCTGTGCCTTTTCCTTGCCTATCCGCCATGCTTGTAACACTCTCCATCTTCACCTCTGCTTTATAGTGTTGTCTCTTCCTTTAAGACAAATCTTAAGCACTACCTTCTCCACGAAGCCTTTCTTGACCTTCTCCACCCTCCACCACTAGTGCCTTCTCCACCAAAATAGATTGTAATTACTACTTTGTGTATGTATTTGTTCTGTTGATATTTATTCTCTATATACTTGCTTATGTGCTTATGGTCTTTTCCATTAATCCTTGTGAGTAGGGATTTTTTTCCCCTTTTGTCTTTGTGCCTAACCCCGTGCCTAACACATAGTTGGTGCTTGATATAGACTTGTTGATTGATTGATAGATTAATCTAGCTTAAAATAGTCCTAGGTATGGCTTTACTGTGCTAAATGAGACTCTTAAAATTCTCCTATGTACTCAAACACCATGACTACCTCACCCTACGACTTTATGGAATCTTGTATCTAATTACTAGTAATAGCCCTGGTCCTATAATTATGTAACTATTTTTGAAGTAATATCTCATTTTTATGGAATGAGTTTGATCAGTGTCATTCTATAGAAACATCTTTTCTCAGAAAAATAGGAACTTTCTGAAAGGAATATGACCTATGAACTTTCCTCTTAGCTTTTGGAAAAAACAAATGAACCCACTCTGAATCTTCCATTTCTATATATGAGCTCTTTTTTTCAGTAGAGGGGAAAAGCTTTTCTGTCTGTCCATTCTATATGCAATGATGGCATTCTAATTGGTGACTGCTTGAGATTTTATTGCAAGCTGTGGTTCTTAACATGTGGTTACAGGGAAGCTATTAGCAAGAATAACATATTTCTAGACTGCTTAGTAGCCTGCCTTCCCAGAAGAATTTTTATTCCTGCACTGCTGACTTGCCTGTTCTTTCTTTCCAAACCTCTTCTCCTAATTGTCTCTATGTTTCTTTTAATCGAGTATCTCAGTAACCAACATGAGATTATTCTGGCTGCGCCTAAAGGTGGTTTCTGTCTATGGATTCTAGATATGTAGATCAGATGGACTGAGCAAACCATGTGACAAAACCCTTTAGCCCTTAGTAATATTTCTGAAGGAATGCCTAGAGGTATAGTCAATTAACGGCTCCATTTTATAGCCTTCTACTGGTTTCATTAAATGTCACTCATGTGTTTCTGGAATAGCCAAACATGGAACCAGATGTGACTATGAAAAATTGATGGCTGTCGTAACTAGGGTTTGGGCGGTATCTTGAAGGAACAGACTAGGATTGGCTAGAACCAGGAGTATAGATAGACCTATGGGTTAGGCAGAAGCCAGGGGTCCAAATAGAAGAGTTTAACAAGTGTCTGTTACATCTCTATTGTCTCCATTCAAAATTAGTCCCTGAATATAAGATGGAGCTGAGCTTATGGGCAGAGGTTAAGTACAGAGTGTCCCTAAGGTCTGGACACATAGGAAAAAATTTTCAACAACATTTTATTTAATTGGAATGTTAACAGACCTTAGTCTCCTTGACATCTTTTTCTGGGGTATGCTAAAGGAGAAGGTGTACTCAATGAAAATCACAGATGCAACACACTTGATTGAACGCATAAAGAGTGAGTGTGCTAAAATTGATGGCAATGTGGAGTTATTGCATTGAGTTCACGTGAATCTTGCAAAGCGCAACAACCTTTGCATCACAAATGATGGAAATCATATTGAAGATGTTATTTGTTAATATTCCAATTAAGTAAAATGTTGTTGAAAATTTCATTCATTTCATTTTTTGAAAATATGCATTTTTGCCTACGTGTCCAGACTTTAGGAACACCCTGTAAAGACTCGCTTAACACTGAGAATCTCAGACCTATTGAGAGTCTTATCCCTAGAAGGAAATGGAGAGTAGGGGTCTAGACAGATTATTATAGTGTCCTAAATGAGGAGTAGCATCTGATATTCTTCAAGATTCCTAGACTGCACAGAACACAGAGGTCATGGGTTCATTCATTTAAAACCGAAGGCACAATAAAGACCTAAGCCAAGTCAACAGACAATTATTAAGCACCTTCTATGTGCAGGACACTATTTAAATGATGGGATAAAAGAAGGAAAAAAGCATCAAGCAATTCCTATTCTCAGAGATCATATGCTCTTTCTACTGCCTTATTATCAAAGAGTTTCATTATTATGAAACACTAATGTGGATAGAACATTGGGCTTGAAATCAGGAAGACTCATTTTCATGAGTTCAAATCCAGTCTCAGACACTTACTAGGAGTGTGACCCTGGTTGTATCACTTAACCCTTTTTGCCTTAGCTTCCTTATCTATTGTTGTTGTTTGTCCTTTGTTCTCAAAGAGGACCCTGACATCAAGGAGGAAAATGAGCTGGAGAAGGAAATGGCAAGCCACTCCAGTATCTTTGCCAAGAAAACCCCAAATGGGGTCATGAAGAGTCAGATATAACTGGAACAGCTAAACAACAAAGTGGGTGGGCCTTACACATATTAGACATTTAATGAATGTTTATTTAATCAAATTAAATAGGGAGTTCTGTAGGCCTTTGAAGTACTTTCACAATCTGCCTTCTTTGTTCTTATTCGTGTGTTTGGTGAACATAGCTGGAGAAAATCATGGAACCTGCTAATTGAATCAATTAGAAGTTTCTATTATATAATTTTTACTGAGTCTTCGTTTCAGCAAGGTGACCCCCTTACAACAACCTAATTGATCTGCTATCCCACTCACCATAGTCATTATATCAAATGTTCTCATCTTTATTCAAGTCTCCTCTGGCACTTCCCCCAGTCCCCATCCTCCAACACTCCCTGCTAATGACCTCTTTTCCTACTTCACTGAAAAAAAATTGAGGCCATTTGCCAAGAGCTCCCTCTATCCCTTCTTTTTCCTCTCATCTCTCATAGTCCTCTGACATCTTCCCCTTTTATCTCTTACTTCACCCCCTCTCTCATGAAGAGGTGGGCCTTCTTACAAATGCAAACCCCTTCTATATAACCCGTTAAACCCATCTCCTCTAGTCTTCTCCAGATTATCCCCACTATCATTCTCTCTCTGTCTCTCTCTCTCTCTGTCTCTCTCTCTGTCTCTCTCTCTCTCTCTCTCTCTCTCTCTCTCTCTCTCCCTCTCTCTCAAATCTTGGTCTGTATATGCTGGCTCCTTCTCTGTTGCCTACAGACACATCTATGTCCTCCCCCCCTCACTCCCCCTGTCCTTAAAAAGTCCTCACTTGATCTAACTATCTCTGCCAGCTATTGTTCAATATTTCTGCTCCCTTTCTTGGCTAAGCCCTTTGAGAAGGCTGTCTATGTTAGGTGCCACTCTTTCTCCTTTAGTCTTCTAAAGTCTCTAACTTGGCTTCTGACCTCATTGTTCTTCAAAGCTACCAGTGATCTCTTAATTGATAAATCTAATGGCTTTTTCTCAGTCCTTTTCCTTCTTGACCTTTCTGCAGCATCTGACACTGTTACCTTTTCTCCTATATAGTTTCTCCTCCTTAGGTTTTTATGACATTACTTTCTCCTTGTTCTTCTCCTATCAGTTTAACTATTACTTTTGACCTTTCCTTTACTGCGACTTCCTCCAGGACATGCCCATTAACTACAAGTATCTATCGATGCTTAGTCCTGGTCCTTTCCCTCTATACCAAGGATTATGAATCTGGAATCCAGCAGTCCATAGATAGATTTGGGAGAGAGGTGTCAACTTGGATCAGAAAACAATACATATTTATTTTCTCTATCTTTTTTCTTTGTTATCCTATATATTTTATTTTATACATTTGAAAACATTATAAGGGGTCCATAGGCATCACTAGACCACCATGGGAGTCCATGACAAAAAAAGGTTAAGAATCTCCTACTCTATACTGTCTTACTGGGTGATCTCATCAGTTCTCATGGGTTCAGGTGCTTGCATGCATACAGGGATTATTTTTCTCCTCATTTGCCCATATTTGTGGAGACCTAGAAATGAGCTATATTCTGAGATTCCTGGAGGAATCTCTGGGTGAGGACAAAATGAGCCCAAAATTTAGGAATTTTGGAAGCAGCCTTGCTCCCTCTTCCATCAGCCCATAATGAACCTACTCTCTGTAAGCTTAAACAGGTTTTGGGATCTTCTTTCTTGGGTATCTTTTTAAAATGAGAAAGATAACCATTTGAAATTGTTTCTATATGTTATTTTTTCCAAAAGGTTGAAGATGGCTTCTTCCTCACTCCTCAGAATAATGAGTTTATGATATGTAAAACATTCCTAAAAACAAAGTCGTAAAACTTTTGAAGTGGTATTCTAAAGTGGTATTTTCTGAAATTAAAACACACACAGCAATAAAATAATACCAAATGAAGAATATTTTTAACTATGGACCCTACTTGGAAAATGATGAATATAACTTTTAAAAATGATAAACTATACATTACATACATAATCTGTAACATCATTCAAACTTCAATTGTTCTAAAAGGCTGTTGGAATTTGTCAAATAGATGATCAGAGTATATTTGTTATATTTTCCTTGAACCTCAATTAGACTGAATGTTTTCTTTCCAATTATTAAATAAAAGTAACAGTCAGGGACAAAAGACTATTTGTCCAAGCTCAGAACAAGAATAATTGAAGATTATGAATCTTTTTTTTATGTACACAGGCCTGTATCACTTTACAAATCCATGACATGACTCCCCCCTGCCCCAGAATAACTCATTTGAAGAGGAAAACCTATGGGATGCATAACCAAAGCATTCATAGCCCCTTTTGCATCTCCTTCCCTTCCTCCAATCTTATGAAAATAAATCGATTTGTACATGTAATTGAGAAAAACTTTTGTCCTAACAATAGATTTCCGACTCAGCCTCTAGAGATTATTAAGCAGTGAGGACATTTATTTGAAATAATGAAAACATCTTGTCATTAAAAAGGAAAATAATTGTGGTAATGTTCTCTCTTTCCATCACTTTTCATCTTCAAAGTTCTGTGACTTCATTAAGTAAACTTCCTTTTAAAAGTGTCCAAACAATTTGGCCTCTAATTAGGAGCTGTTATAATTTCTTTTATTGATAATGAACCTGAAGCCTCATCAAAAGTAAATCTTCATTGAGTTAGAGTTAGTAAACATTGGGGATGAAAAGATAGTTCAGGACTAAAAATAGTTAAGATGAAAAAAGAACACCAAACTTAAAATCAGAAGACCAAGATTCAAGTCCTTGCTCCATCAATTATTAGGTATGTGGCCTTGGCCAGTCACTTGATCTCTCTCTGAGTCTCAATTTCCCCTTCTACAAAATGGAGGCAATACTATTTATACTGCTTCCCCGTAGAGGCTTGTGAGGATCAGATGAAATAATGTAAGCAAAGCATTTCGTCATATTAAAATAGTATATAAATGAGAACAGCTATTACCAGCTGCCTTTTGGGGTTCCCTTTAGCCTTATTTTGTAATCAGATTCTGGGCTCCATTTTCAATTTCAACCATATTCACCTAGGCTAGCTGGCTGGAGGAAACTATGCTTCCTCTAGTACTGTTCCCACCCTCATTCATTGACTCTGTGGCAAATTCAAACTATTCTCTGGATTTTCATGCCAATGCCATTGTTTTATTTAACTCTCCCTCATGCTCTCTCAACCCATGTGCTTTCCCTTACGTTACCAGAGATCAGCTGCCTTTGATTGTTACCCTCTTTGGTTTTGTCTGAACACTAAAGGATGGCCAAAACATCTGGAGAACAAGTGAAAAGTTCAACCAAATTGATGTTTTGACTCTAAAATACAAAGTCATGTGGCATAGGGGCCAGCCTCATACTCAAGAAGACGGGGTTCAAGCCCTGTGTCTGACATAGTTGTGTGCTTAGGAACAAGATGTGTAACTGCTGAGTATTGCAGGCAACTCTCAAAGACTATAAATTACGTATAGTTATTATTCCACATGGGAATTTTGATTGGGTTCTTTTCAAAAGAAATACAACATAAAACCACCAAGCAGCCAATCTGACTGCTCCTCCCCCCACCCCCGCCCTCCCCCTCACTTTGAATTGATTACTTGTTTTGCTGTTGTGTAAAAGCAGACTTTGCTTTCTTCTTCCACTGTGACCCTTAAGTTTATAGCTGCCCCCCATCCATTAAGCTTCAGTGGTGCCCCCTTATCTTCAAAATTAAAGAATAAAGCCCTCTTTTTGTTATTTCACTCCCTTCACAACCTTGCCCTTTATTATCTTTCCTATACTGGACTGCCTTTCATAAACACTACAATCCAGTAACACCAACCTACTTGCTATTCTTTTCACACAACACTCCATCTCTCGAATTCCAAAAATTCCAACTTTTCACTGCCAGTTCCCTATGCTTAGAATGCACGCTCTCTTTGCCTAGGCCTGTTGTCTTCCCTGGCTCCCTTCAAGACTTAGCTCAAATACAACTTTCTTCTGCAGGAGACTTCCTGTCACCCCCCCCCCCCCACTAATGTATTTCCTCTGAGATTACCTTTCTTACCTTCCATATACACATTCCCCCCTCTGCCATATAGGTATGTATGTATGTATGTGTAATTGCATGGGACTCTTCTACTTGGTGGAAATTGATTATTAAATGCTCCACACTTTCACGAGGGGTGGAGTTGGTGAGAGCTAGAGCGAAGAGAGATCTGTCTTTCCTGGTTTTCTCCTTCATGAAAAAAGAGGCAAGATTTCATATTCTTTTCAGATCTTTGAAGAAGGAAAGACTTTGGGAAGAAGCAACATATAAAGGAGTTGGCAAACTCTACCATGTCCCTATCTCCAGTTTGGTATACTAGAGATTTTAGGGAATTTTCCTTTGGGCAAGATCTGGGATTCTCTCTTAATTGAGCTGAGTTATTTTGCTCCCAAAGGGGGAGTTTATTCACTCTGTAGGGTCTGGCATATATTATCCTATGTATACTTTCTCTGATTTCTATTTTGCTATCAACTTGGACAAAGAGGTTTATTTGCTATATCCATTCATTGTAAAACTGGCATTTGATGTGAAGAGAACCAAACTTTGAATATATAGCTTGGGGCCCTACTCTCGCATTAAGGGATAGCAATTAGGAGTGGAGCTTGAAACTAAAAATTATTTCCTTTAGCCTAACAATATTTATAAGAGAAGAGAGATCTGATTCTAGCCTAGTAGCCCTTCTCTCTGAGGAAAGTGGAGTGGCCACTCTCTGACCCAACCTCCTGCTCCCCCTACTGTCAATAATCAAAGCCTCCCTTGGATAGAAGTTTATAATCTCACCTCCCTGTGAGTCATGTCTAGATAGACCCATGTGGACACATATAACCTACATGGGCAAAACATCACAAAAGTACATACAAACCTCACTACATATGGATCAGCATAATGTGTCCCAAAAGTCTTAGTGTAGTTTTCTGTTATTAAAAGTATAAACATTCAATAAGATTTTGAGGATACTGTGTGTGTGCGTATATGTGCATGCATGTGCGTGTGTATGCACATGTGTATGTGTGTTTGTGTGTGTGTAGTATTGGCAAGACCTACCAAACTGGAAATACATTTAGTATGGGATATGTGACCGACTGCATGTCTAGTATCTGAGAAATAGTCTTATTGCGTTATCACACGAAATTTGGCAACCAGATGTTATTGGTATTGCTGTCGTTGTTACCAAGAGTTATGAAGAATATTTACTAACGCAAAAATCACTTTGGATCTGTGATTGGTGGTGAGGTCTGTCCCTGATGAAATCACAGATCCTTGATATACTGAAATCTAATACTTAAAAGTCCAAATTTGGATCAAAGTCTATATATCAGTAGTAACTACTTGCAAATTCATTAATGCAATTGTAGTTCTTTGGTGGTGGCTAATTGTTAGCCACACATCCCGGAAAATGAAGTCAAGTGGGAATCAAGAGGCATTGCTAACTAGTGGTGCTAACTAGGCTAGTGGAGGTGATGGAATTCCAGCTGAACTATTTAAATTCCTAAAGGATGATACTGTTTAAGTGCTGTACTCAATATGCCAACAAATTTGGAAAACTCAACGGTGTCCATGGATTGGAAAAGGTCAGTTTATATCCCAATCCTAAAGAAGGGCGATGCCAAAGAATGTTCAAACTATGGTACTTATTTTATATGCTGGCAAGGTTATGCTTAAGATTCTGCAAGCTAGACTTCAGCAATATGTGAACTGAGAATTACCAAAGGAGCAGGGTGGTTTTCAAAGAAACAGAGAAACTAGAGACCAAATTGCCAACATTTTCTGGATTACAGAGAAAGCAAGGGAGTTCCAGAAAAACATTTACCTTTGCGGTATTGACTACACTGAAGCCTTCGCCTGTGTGAATCACAAAATGTGGCAAGTCCTCAAAGAGATAGAAGTATCGGATCATCTTACTTGTCTCTTGAGGAACCTGTAAGTGGGTTAACAAGCAACAGATAAAACTGAACATGGAACAACTGATTGTTTCAAGATTGGGAAAGGAGAAAAGCACTGTTGGTGAAGTTGTATACTAATCTAACAATTCTGTAGAGCAATTAGGAACCCATAGCCTAAAGGGCTATAAAACTATGCATACCTTTTGACCAAGCAATACCACTACTAGGTCTGTATCCCAAAGAGAAATTAAAAAGAAAAACAAAAAGGAAAAGGACCTATATATACAAAAATATTTATACCAGCTCTTTTAGTGGTAGCAAAGAATTGAAATTGTGGGGATGCTCATCAGTTGGGAAATGGCTGAATAAGTTGTATATGATTGTGACAGAATACTATTGTACTTTAAGAAATGACAAGCAGGATCCTCTCAGAAAAACCTGGAAAGACTTACATGAACTGATGCAAAGTGAGATGAGCAGAAACAAGAGGACATGAATCAACTGTGAATGACTTACTTGTTCTCAGCAATACAATACAGTGATCCAAGACAATTCTGAAGGACTTACGATGAAAAATACTATCTATATCCAGAAAAAGAACTGGTAGAGTCTGAATGCAAGTCAAAGATGCTTTTTCTTTATTTTTCTTGGGTTTTTGTCTATGTTATCTTTCATAGCATGATTTACATGGAAATGTGTGTTGCGTGTCTATACATGTATGACCTATGTCAAGTTGCTTGCCTTCTCAGTGGAGGTGGGAGAGAGAAAGGAAGAGAATTTGAAACCCAAAATTTGAAAAAAAAAACCAGAATGTTAAAAATTGTTTTTATGTGTAATTGGGAAAAATAAGATATTAAATTAAAAAGCAGGAGTTACAATACTATGAAGCATAGCAAAAACATTTTTAAAAATAGAAAAAGAAAAAACTGCATTATGCTGAAAAAACCTTAAACAACAAACCAATATTAATATTAAACTTATATGCTTCAAATGCTTTAGCTTCTAAATTCGTAAAGGAAAAATTAGCTGAACTACAAGAATATATAGATACTAATACAATACTGTCAAGTGCTTTCAGTGTCCCACCCTGTTTTGGATAAGTCTGACAGAAAAAAAATGAACATAAAGGAAAATAAAGAAATGAACAAATTACTTGAGAATCTAGACCAAAGATCTTCTAAATCAGACCGCTAAAGAATATGGGTATTTGTTGGCATCGTATATAATTTTTACAAAAATTGACCATTCATTAGGGCACAGAGATATTACAAAAAAAATTTAAAAGGAAAGAATAGTAGACACATCTTTTTATGCTCCGTAAGTTAATAAAAATAGTAATGAATATTTTGTTGGGGCGGAGCCAAGATGGCGACTGGAAAGCAGTAACTGGCGTGAGCTCCCCACCAAGTCCCTCCAAAAACCTATGAAAAAATGGCTCTGAACCAATTCTAGAACTGCAGAACCCACAAAGGGACAGAGGGAAGCAGGGCT
>JAQQSZ010010881.1:0-12395 GCA_028646595.1 Phalanger gymnotis
CAGTGAAAACACACCCAGATTCAGGCTCAGACTCTGGAATCTTTCTTTGGTGACAAAGAAGACCAAAACAGACAGTCAGAAGAAGTTAACAAAGTCATAGAGCCTACAGCAAAAACCTCCAAGAAAAACATGAACTGGTCTCAGGGCGTGGAAGAAATCAAAAAGGATTTAGAAAAGCAAGTTAGAGAAGTAGAGGAAAAATTGGGAAGAGAAATGAGAAGGATGAGAGAAAACCATGAAAAACAAGTCAATGATGTGCTAAAAGAGACTCAAAAAATACTGAAAAGTATACTGAAGAAAACAACACCTTAAAAAATAGACTAACCCAAATGTCAAAAGAGCTCCAAAAAGCCAATGAGGGGAAGAATGCCTTGAAAGGTAGAATTAGTCAAATGGAAAATGAGGTCCAAAAGACCACTGAAGAAAATACTACCACCTTAAAAATTAGATTGGAGCAAGTGGAAGCTAGTGACTTGATGAGAAATCAAGATATTATCAAACAGAATGAAAGGAATGAAAAAATGGAAGACAATGTGAAATATCTCATTGGAAAAACCACTGACCTGGAGAATAGATCCAGGAGAGAGAATTTAAAAATTATTGGACTACATGAAAGCCATGATCAAAAAAAGAGCCTAGGTATCATCTTTCAAGAAATCATCAAGGAAAACTTCCCTGATATTCTAGAACCAGAGGGTAAAATAGAAATTGAAAGAATCAGCCAATTGCCTCCTGAAAAAAAAATCCTCAAAAGAAATCTCCTAGGAATATTGTCATCAAATTCCAGAGTTTCCAGGTCAAGGAGAAAATACTACAAGGAGCCTGAAAGAAACAATTTGAATATTATGGAAACACAATCAGAATAACACAAGATCTAGCAACTTTTACATTAAGGGATTGAAGAGATTGGAATATGATGTTCCGGAGATCAAAGAAGCTAGGATTAAAACCAAGAATCAACTACCCAGCAAAAGTATCATGCTCCAAGGCAAAATATGAATTTTAATAAAATAGAGTACTTTCAAGCTTTCTCAATGACAAGACCAGAGCTGAATAGAAAATTTGACTTTCAAACACAAGAATCAAGAGAAGTATGAAAAGGTAAACAAGAAAGAGAAATCATAAGTGATTTACTAAAGTGGAACTGTTTTATTTACATTCCTACATGGAAGGATGATGTGTGTAATTCATGAGACCTTTCCCAGCATTAGGGGAGTTAAAAGGAATATAGACAAAGGACAAAGGATGAGTTGAATATGAAGGGATTATATCTAAAAAATGAAATAAATTTAAGGGGCGAGAGAGGAATATATTGAGAGAGGGAGAAAAGGAGAGATAGAATGGGGCAAATTATCTCACATAAAAGTGGCAAGAAAAAGCAGTTCTGTTGGAAAGGAATTGGGGGCAAGTAAGGGGGAATGAGTGAATCTTACTCTCATCAGATTCAACTTGAGGAGGGAATACCATACACTCAATTGGGTATCTTACTCCACAGGAAAGTAAGGGGAAGGGGATAAAAAGGAGGGGATGATAGAAGGGAGGGCAGGTAGGGGGAAGAGGTAAGCAAAAACAAACACCTTTGAAAAGGGACAGGATCAAAGGAGAAAACTGAATAAAGAGTGGCAGGATAGGATAGAAGAAAACATAGCCTTTCACAACATGAGCATTGTGGCAGTGTTTTATATAATGATACATGGGTGATCTATGTTGAATCTCTTGCCTTCTTAGGGAGAGTGGGTGGGGAGGGAGGACGAAAGAGAATTTGGAATTCAAAGTTTTAAAAGCAGATGCTTAAAAAAAAATTTAAAAAGTTGTTTTTTGCATGCAGCTGGGAAACAAGACATATAGGGAATGGGGCATAGAAATCTATTCTGCCCTACAAGAAAGTAAGGGGAAAGGGGATGGGGGGGGAGTGGGGTGAAAGAGAGGAGGGCTGACTGATGAAGGAGTCAATCAGAATATATGCCATCTTGGAAATGAGGGGAGGGTAGAAATGGGGAGAAAATTTATAAATCACAATCTTGTGGAAATCAATGTTGAAAATTAAAATATTAAATAAAATCACTAATACATAAAAAATATCCGAAAGGATTTTTAGTCACGTAGGATTTATGAATTTAATCTAGCAGGATAAAATGTAGTATGGATAAACGTAAAGTTCTGCACCTAGATTAAAGAAAAAAACAATAACAACAACTACACAAGTGACAAAATAGGAGAAATACAGCTAAAAGGCAATTTACATGAAAAATACTTTGGGATTTTGTTTTATTGTAATCACAGTAATGTCTACAATGTGACAATAATAAGTCAATAATGTGCCTTACTTTGTCCCCGGAACTGTGATGTCAGGCTACTTTTATCAAAATATTGTGTCCAGAACAGGAAAGGTAATTATTCTATTCTTGACAAACCTCCTCTATAATATGATGTTCCATTTGGCATACTGTATTTTGAGAGGACCACTGACAAAAACCTCCATGTCTTGAGGAACATAGCAGGGTGATCAGGGGAATAAAATCCATTTCATATGAAAAAGAGTTGGATGGACTTTGGATATTTTGAAGGACTAGCATAAGGGAAGTGAGTAGACATTTCTATTGTGATCCTAGATACATTGGACCTCAGTTTTTAGGAGTTGGGCTAGATAACATATAAAATTCCTTCCAGCTATAAACCTAATGAATGGAAGTTATAGGGAGGCATATTTCAACATGATATAAGGAAAAACCCTGTAAAAGATACAAACTGTTCCAAAATGCAATTGTCTGCCTTGTGAAATGAGAAGTTCCCATTTCCAGAAGTGTTAAAACAAAGGCTTTAGGATGACCTAATAGGCTTATGGTAGAGCTCCACTCCTTCATTAGAATGTGAATTCCTTAAAGGCAGTGAATACTTTTGCCTGGCTTCAAATCCCCAGTGTCAGGCTTAGCACTGTGCCTGACACATAATAGGTGCTTAAAAAATCCTTTTATTTATTATTTTTTTAGAACATTCTTTTCTTTTTAAATTTTGAGCTCCAGGTACCCTCTCTCCCTACCACCTTCTCCCATTCCCACTGAGAAAATAAACAATATCTCAGTTATACAGGTTAAATCATACAGAACATATTTACATATTTGCCATATCACAAAACTGTGCAAAAAAATAAAGCAAGAAAATTATACTTCAGTTTGTACTCAGAATTCATCAGTTCTCTCTCTGGAAGTGGATAACATTTTTTCATTATGAGTCCTTTAAAATTATTTTAGATCATTGTATTGATCAGAGAAGCCAAGTCTTTCATGCTGTTACTATACACAATGTTGTCCCAGTTGTTCTCACTTCACTTTTCTTCAGTTCATATAGCTCCTGCCATGTTTTTCTGAAACCTCCCCCTTGTCATTTCTTACACCACACTAGTACTGTATCACAATCATATGCCACAACTTGTTCAGCCATTCCCAAATTGAGGGACATCACCTCAATTTCTAATTCCTTGTCACCACAAAAAGAAATGCTATAAATATTTTTGTACGTATAGGTCCTTTTCTTTTTTCTTTAAGCTCTTTAGGGATACAAACCTGGTAGTGGTATTGCCAGATCAAAGGTTTTTACACAATTTTATAGCCCTTTGGGCCTAGTTCCAGATTATTCTCCAGAAAGGTTAGACCAGTTTACTACTCTACCAGGAGCTCATTAATGTACCTATTAATCCCCTCCAGTACTTGTCATTTCTGATAAGTTTGAGGTGGTACTTCACATTGTTTTAATTTGCTATTTTCTAATCAGTAGTGATTTCTAAATCTAAAATGTAAATTTAAAACCTAAACTTCTGAATTTTTCACATGACTATAGATAGTGTTGATATTTTTCTTCTGTAAACTGCCTGTTCATATGCTTTGACTATCAATTGGTACATGATTCTTAGTTTTATAAATTTGACTCAGTTCCCTATATATTTGAGAAATTTAACCTTTATCAAAGAAACTTGTAAAATGTTTGATATGATTTCATTAGCTATGGTAATTTTTAGCAAAATGTAGTTTCCCTGATTATCTCTTTATTTTGGTCTATTTTTGCTTTTGCTTTGTCTGAGATCATGATTACTACCCTTTCCTGTTTCAATTTAGTGGAAGCATAATCGATTCTGCTCCAGCCCTTTATTTTAACTCTGTGTGTGTCTTTCTGTTTCAAGCGTAGCTCTAGTACATAGCATATTTTTGGATTCTGGTTTCTAATCCATTCTTCTATCTACTTCCATTTTATGAGTTAGTTCACCTGATTCACATTCTCGATGACTAATTGTGTAACTCCATCCTATTTTCTTCTGTTTATCCTTTTCTCTCTTTATCCTGTCTCTCTTCAAAAGTCTGTTTTGCTTCTGACCACTGTTTTCCTTAATCCTCACTCCCTTTTATCATCCTCCCCTCCCCCAATATATATCATCCCCTTTCCCCTACTCTTTTCCTATTGGGAAAGATAGATTTTAATGCCCAGCTGAAGATAAACACACACACACACACACACATATTCTTCCTCCTTTTGAACCAATTCTAATTAGAGAGTTTCAAGCATTGCATGCCACTCTGTCCCTCCCCCCATTTTCCTTTCTACTATAAAAGCTTATTCTTCTTCATTTCTTTTATGTGAGAAAAATTTTCTCCATTCTACCTCTCTTTCCCCCTTCTCCCAGGGCATCTCTGTCATCTGCAATTTTGTTTTTTGGATTTCAACATAATTAACTCACAACCATGCCCTGTGTTTATGTAGATTCCATTTAATTTCCCTAATAATGATAATGTTCTTATGAACTTATAGGAATGCAAACAGTTCAACTTTATGGATTTTCTTGCTCTTTCATGTTTACTTTTTTATGTTTCTCTTGAGTCTTCTGATTGAATGTTAGATTTTCTATGCAGCTCTGATCTTTTCATCAGGGATGTTTGAAAGACCTCTATTTCACTAAATATCCATTTTTCCCTGAAAGTATTTGTTTCTGTAAGGCAAGTGTCACAATATTGATAGTGACCATGAATGTTCCTGTATAGGTCTGTATTGCAGAATATAAGAGACTCTCCATATAGAAGGCAGAAGAAGTAAAACATTTATTCAGACACCAGAGGATCGAATCCCAAAACCTATAACTCCAATTCGACATAGCAGCAGTTATATCCCAAAACCAGTAAGTCCACTTCACTATAACATCAAGGAAATAAAAACACAATATCGAAGCAGGGAGCCAAGTCATCCCATAATCTTCCCCTCTGCTGGTGCTTTCCCCTAAAGTTCACTAACAAATCCTAGTTGTCTGCTTGCCTGCTTCTTCTCTTCCCACAGGTCTGAGAGCCCTTGCAGTTCTGAGAGCTTAAGGCTACCCTTAGAGTTTATATACCCTTTTAGGGCCTGAGGTATTCACACCTCTCAAGACCTAATTAGCAAAAAGGTGTGGGCCTGGGGCTTCACAGACCTTGTAACCTAATTGGCAAAAGGGTGTGGGATTTCCGAAAAATGAGTCTCCCCTAATCAACCTTCTCTTAACTAGCTCATCCTGAGACCTATTAATGGCATTAATGGGTGGGGGAGATCTTTAATCACATTAACACCACAGGATTATACACAGTTATGCAGGGTAGATTATTCTTGGTCATAATCCTATCTCCTTTGCCTTCTGGAATATTCCAAACCATCCACTCCTTTACCATGGAAGCCCCCAAATCTTGTGTGATCCTGGCTGTGGCTCAATGATATTTGAATTGTTTCTCTCTGTTTGAAATATTTTCTCTTTGACTTGGGAGGTCTAAAATTTGGTTATAATATTCCTGGTAGCTTTTTTTGTGATCTCTCTTAAGAGGTGATTGGTAGATTCCTTCAGTTTTTATTTGTACTCTCGTTCTAGACATTGGGGCAGCTTTCCGTGATAATTTCTTGAAATATGATGTGTAGGTTCTTTTTTTGATCATTGCTTTCAGGCAAGTTCAATTATTTTAAAATTACTATCCCTTGATCAATTTTCCATGTCAGTTGTTTTTCCAATGAGATATTTTACATTTTCTTCTATTTTTAATTATTTTGACTCTGTTTTATTATGTGTTGATGTTTCATGGAGTCATTAGCTTCCAATTCTAATTTTTAAGGAATTATTTTCTTGGATGAGATTTTGTATCTCCTTTTCCATTTGGCCAGTTTTGCTTCGTATGAAGTTTTTTCTTCAGTGATTTTTTTGTTTCTACCTTTCTATTTGGTCCATTCTGGTGTTTAAGGTGTTATTTTCTTCAGCATTTGTGTGTGTGTGTGTGTGTGTGTGCGCGCGCGCGCGTGCAGGTGCTTCTTTTTGTTGTTGTTCAGCCATGGCCATCTCTTCATGATTCCATTTGGGATTTTTTTTGGCAAAGATACAGATTTTCCCCAGGAACAAGACAAAATAGTGCCTTAGGACAAACACAGAGAGCCAAAAATAAACAAGAATTGGGGCAGAATAGTGGTCTTCCTGGGACAATTGAAGAAGATCAGAAGAAAAATCCCAGCACTCAGGTTTGGTCCAACTCCAGGCTAGTTCCACAGAAAAAATAAGCAGGAGCCTTCTGCTTGTTGGGTTGGGAGTTGGCCTTAGCAGCAGCCCCAGGAACTTTCACTTCCTGGACAGGGTGGGGAGCCACATGTCTGATCCAAGAAAGACTGAAGGGACCTTTGCTGTTAAGGAATGCCAATCCCAGCCGGGCTGCCAAGATGCAGTTCTGGGCAAGAAGGAATCAGTACACCCACTAAGTGAATGCAGAAGCAGTGGGACAGGATGCCATTGGCTATGGGCCCTTATGGAAGGACAGAATTATTAGTTTTGGTTCCAAGCTAGAGGGGAAAACTGAAGAAGGATCTGAGGCCAGAGGCACCAACTCCCACGTAAAAGAACTAGAAGCGATTACAAAAAAAATTAGCTGTTATAAATTAAAAAATAAAAGAGCAGGCAATGCAGAAAGAATCCAATCACAGAAAGTTATTATGGGAATAGAGAAGACTATGGTTCATTTTTAGAGGAGGATACCAAGGCATATGGCAAGATGAGGTGATCCCCCAGAACTTCAAGCTTGCCTCCATTGTCCTTTACCTATAAAGGTAAAGGAAATAGATTTTCCTGTGACAATCATAAGGCGGTATCTCTTTTAGTCATTGCTGGCAGGATTCTTGCCAGAGTCCTCTTTAATAGGCTGATCCTTCCCCTGGAAGCTAGTGTGGCTTCAGAGAGGGCCAAGGAACAGTTGATATGGTGTTTGCTGCCCAACAACTCCAGGGGAAATGCCAGGAGCACAACAGAGGTCTGTATATGATGTTTGTAGATCTGACCAAGGCCTTTGATATTGTTAGTTGTGAGGGCTTATGGAAAATTATGTCAAAATTTGGTTGCCTGGAGAAGTTCACCAGCATTGTACATCAATTTCATGATGGCATGCTTGCCCGGGTTCTAGATAATGGACAATGCTCTCATGCCTTCCCAGTCACCAACAGAGTGAAATAAGGCTGTGTGCATGCTCCCATGCTTTTTAGGATGATGTTTTCTGTCATGCTATCAAATGCTTTCAATGAGAACAAACATGGCATCATGGTCAGCTACTGCACTGATGGTAAATTCTTCAACTTCAAGGCTAACAAGCAAAGATCAAACTGGAGAGAGTGTCGGTGCAGGATTTTCTGTTTGCAGATGATTGTGCACTCGCTGTAGCCTCTGAAGCTGACATGCAACCAAGTATGGATCACTTCTCTGCTGCTTGTGCTAACTTTGGCCTAACAATTAATACCAAGAAAATACAGGTGCTCCATTAACCATGACCACACCATCCATATGTGGAACCATCAGTTATAGCAAATGGAGAAGTTTTGAAAGCTATGGATAAGTTCACTTACCTTGGTACCGTACTTTCCAGGGATGTACACGTTGATAATGAGGTTGATGCACACATTGCCAGAGTTAGCTCAGTGTTTGGGAGGCTGTATTGGTAATTAAGGCGGACTTTTTTTTTTACTGTTTTTTTCTTTTAGAATGCTAAAGTAATCAAGTGCCTTTGATTAAGCCTTACTAGGTGCAAAACCCCAGCCCCACACCTTTTTGCTAACTAGGTATAAAGCCCCAGGCTCACACCCTTTTGCTGATTAGGTGTGAACCCTTCAAGCCCTAAAAAGGGTGTATAAATTGAGAGGTTAGCATTTTGTCTGCAGCTCTCACTCACCGGAAGAGTGTTGATGTGGTGACTCTGGGTAGCCATTGTTAAGAGCCCCCTGGCTTTGAAGAAACCCAGATGTTTTGTTTTGGGGGCTCTCACTCATTGGAAGAGTATTGATGTGGAGACTCCGGGTAGCTGCTAGAGGCCCCTGGCTTTGAAAAAACCCAGTTGTGGGGGCTTACTCATGGAAGGAGTGTTGAGACTCTGGGCAAGCCATTTTAACTGCCCCCAGCTTTGCTAACCCAGACCCATTGGTTCTTCTTTGGGAACAATTGTGATTTGGTAAGACAGATGAAAGGCCTGTCTGTTGATTTGTGTTTATTTGTTCTGTTTATATAATGTATGTTTGTAATTTGTTTATATTTTCTCTGAAGTTCAGGGTGCTGGCTTTTTCCTCCTGAACTAAGTGAGTTATATTTGTATGTGTGATTAAAGTGAGATTATTAACTCCTTAAAGTTACTTTCCTTAGTAAAGCAGGTCAAAAGAACCTGTGCTAGCAGCTCTTGTTGGGTCTTACATAGCAGTAGCAGCTGCTAGCCAATTGTTGTTACAGAAGCTCTGAAGGAAAGTATGGGAGACAAGAGGTATTAGACTGATTACCAAACTGAAGGTCTATAGAGCTGTGGTGCTGACCTCATGGTTGTATGCCTGTGAAACTTTCACAGTCTTCCAGTACCATGCCAGGAAACTGAATCACTTCTGTTTGAATTGTCTTAGGAAGATTCTGAAGATTACTTGGCAGGATAAGGTACCAGACACTGAGGTCCTTACTTGAACTAAACTGCCAAGCATTCAAACTGCTTCAGAGAGCACAACTGTGATGGGCTGGCTACATTGTTCGAAAGCAAAACGTATGCTTGCCAAAATGACTATTTTATGGAGAACTCATACAGGGCATGCATTCACATGGTGGTCAGAAGAAGCCATACAAGGGCATTCTCAAGGTCTCTCTCAAGAATTTTGGAATTCATTGCGTGACGTGTGAAACATTGGCACAGGACCATTCAGCATGGTGTTCCCACATTAGAGAAGGTACTGTGCTCTATGAGCAAAGCAAAATTGAAACAGCTCAAAGGAAACACAGGATGCACAAATTTAGAATGTTCGCATGGGCTATTTGTGCCCAACTTTTGGTAGAGCATTCTGAGCTCATGTTGGTCTGATCAGCCACAGTTGGACACAGTGAAACTTCACTCTAGCATTGTCATGTCATTTTGGTCCTTTTTTGAGAATGAAAGACAACAACCAACCAACCAAATTAAACAACTGAAACAAAAAAAAGCCATCCCTACCACAAAGAATGTCAAAGATCACCTACCCAAACAGAATTCATATAAGAATTTAGAAAAGAATTTAAAAATCAAATGAAAGAGATTGAGGAAAAAAAAATTTAAAAAATAAGAACAATCCAAGAAAAATAATGAGAGTAAGAAAAGAAAGTCAACCAACTAGAAAAGTAGATTCAGACTCTTAAGGAAGAAAAATGATTCCTTGAAAATTAGAATTGGGCAAGGGGTAGCCAGCAAAGTTATAAGAGATCAAGAAATAATAAAACAAAATATAATGAATGAAAAAATAGAAAAGAATGTGAAATACAAGAAAAACAACTGATTTGGAGAACAGATCAAGAAGAGAAAACATAAGAATAATCAGACTACCTGAAAGCTATAATCATAAAAAGACTCTTGCCACAATAACACAAGAAATAATTAAAGAATATTGTCCTGCAAGTATTAGAACAGGAGGGGAAAGTGGAAACAGAGGAAAAAATCTATTGATTACCACCTGAAAGAGATTCTATCAGGAAAACCTACAGGAATATAAGAGTCAAACTCTGAAACTCCAAGGTCAAGGATAAAATATGACAAGTAACAAGAAAAAAAACTGTTTGAATATGGTGGTGCCACAACTAGGAACACACAAGATCCGGCAGCAGCTACACTAAAAGACTGCAGGTCTTGGAACACTATATATCAAAGAGCAAAAGAACTTGGCTTATGGACAAAAATATCATAGCCCACTCCCAAGTTAAGCACAATCCTGCATGAAAAAAAGGGACATTTAATGAATTGTCAGCCTTTCAGGATTTTGTTTAAAAAACTGAACTTAATAGAATATTTGACATATGAGATCCAAGAGAAATTTAAGGTGTATACCAAAGACTAATTAGAAGGGACTCAGATTGCTTACTTTTTATACAAAGAAATGTAAAACACATACATAAGATTCTCATTATTAATTGGGTAGTTTGTAAGAAAGATTGGAGTAGACCTGAGTGTGATATGATTTTAAAAAGTAAAACCATTTATGAACAGGTAAAAAGAACAATCATTTTATACAAATGAGGTCCAAGAGGAAGAACTGACACAGAGGAATTAGATTGGGGAGGAGGGCTGGTAGCTCTGAAAACCTACTTTCATTGGGAATGGGTTTAGAGGGTAGAAGAGTATAAAGTCTTCTAAATTCTGAAAGGAATAAAAAGGCTAAGGGGCTAGGGAGGAGGGACAGGATAAGAGAGGGATTTCTAGAGGGGAGGGTGAAGGATTAGGTTAAAAGGGAATGATAGAAGGGGGTTTAGATTAACAGGAATGGGAAGATAAGGGAGAGATACTTGAAGGGGGTAGGTTAAGTAATAGGAGGGAGTAAAGTAGAGGGGTAATGAGGCATAGGAAACAAGAGAGATGCACAAATATGAAAGAAAGATCAGGAGTAGAATTTATTAGGGAAAAAAGCAGGGATAGTAATCGTGATCCCAGACAAAGTTAAGTTTAATTAATCATAAGAGAAAACTATGGAAACTGCCCTATATATTGTATTGGTAATTAAGGTGGGACCATTTTTTTTCACTGTTTTAGAATGATAAATTCACCTTTGATTAAGTTGTACTAGGTGCAAAGCTCCAAGCACACACCCTTTTGCTAACTAGGTGTAAAGCCCCAGGCTCACACCCTTTTGCTGATTAGGTGTGAATCCTTTGAGCCCTGAACAGAATATAACAACTCACAAGTTGCATTTTGTCTGGGGCTCACTCATTGAGGAGCATTGATGTGGAGACTCTGGGCAGCTGTTGGTTTGTATTTGGTCTGTTTATAATGTATGTTTGTAATTTGTTTGTATTTGCTCTGAAGTTCAGCTTGCTGGCTTTTCCTCCTGAACTAAGTGAATGATATTTATATGTGTGATTAAAGTGAGACTGTTCACTCCTTAACGTTACTTTCCTTAGTAAAGCACATCAAAGAACGTGTGCTAGCAGCTCGTTAGTTTTGTTGAGTCTTACACCTCAACAGCTGCTGCTAATCTAATTATTGCTACATATGTCAGCCACATTAATCAATATTATTTTAGACTATTTAAAATAACTTAACAGTATAAGGATGGAATATTGCTGTGGTGTAGGAAATGATGAGTTGATGGACTTAGAAAAATATGGAAAGATTTGGACTTATGAAGGAAGAGTTTATCTACCCTCAGAGAAACAGAGGACAAATAAGTATAGTGTGGTCTTGCATAGATGCAAATGAATGTTTATCTCTATATAACTATGATTATAGGTATCTAAGTACATGTATGTATATACGTATGTATCTATCTTTGTGTGTATGTGTATATATGTATATATGTTTGTATGTGTCTATATGTATGATGTATGATATGTATGTATGTATATTTATATCTATATGTATATAGATATATCTGTGTTTAATTGTATCTTCTTAGGGGGAGGGCCAGAAGGAAGAGTGAAACAAGAACCAAGTAAAAAGTGCACAGCAGAGAAAACTTACAAGGAAGCAGGGAAAAGATGGACAGCTCTGAATACAATAGTATTTATTATATAAGTTTCTTTAAATGGAAATTTATTGCTTCATTTATTTTTTAATTTTTAAAAGATTTTTTATTTGATATTTTTTAGTTTTCAGCATTGATTTCCACAAGATTTTGAGTTACAAATTTTCTCCCCATTTCTACCCTCACCCCACTCCACGATGGCATGTTCCCCAGTCAGCCCTCCCTTCTATCGTCCCCCCCCTTTCACCTCCCCCCCCCATCCCTTTTCCCCTTGCTTTCTTGTAGGGCAAGATAGATTTCTATGCCCCATTGCCTCTATATCTTATTTCCACATTGCATGCAAAAACAACCTTTTTTTTGAGCATCTGCTTTTAAAAATTTGAGTTCCAAATTCTTTCCCCTCCTCCCTCCCC
>JAQQSZ010010882.1:0-12395 GCA_028646595.1 Phalanger gymnotis
ATTGACATCCGGAATATCGAATTCCAAGCCCTTCGATCTCTTAGTGTAGAAGCTGCTAGATCTTGGGTTATTCTGATTGTGTTTCCACAATACTCAAATTGTTTCTTTCTGGCTGCTTGTAGTATTTTCTCCTTCACCTGGAAACTCTCGAACTTGGCAACAATATTCCTAGGAGATTTCTTTTTGGGATCTATTTGAGGAGGTGATCTGTGGATACTTTCAGTTTCTATTTTGCCCTGTGACTCTAGAATATCAGGGCAGTTCTCCTTGATAATTTCTTGAAAGATGATATCTAGGCTCTTTTTTTGATCATGGCTTTCAGGTAGTCCAATAATTTTTAAATTCTCTCTCCTGGATCTATTTTCCAGGTCAGTGGTTTTTCCAATGAGATATTTCACACTGTCTTCCATTTTTTCATTCCTTTGGTTCTGTTTGATAACTTAGGTTAAAAATAATAATCTACTGGGGCGGAACCAAGATGGCGGCTGGGAAGCAGTGACTGGCATGAGCTCCCCACCAAGTCCCTCCAAAAACCTATAAAAAAATGGCTCTGAACCAATTCTAGAGCTGCAGAACCAACAAAGTGGCAGAGAGAACCAGGACTGATAGTTAGAGATTGAATGTTTTATATTATATCACAGGTGTTTAGAACTATCATCCGACAACAGAAATCACCAATATCATTTAGTTTTAGAAATTATTATGGCACTTAGAACAAGATGGAAACAAACTTTGTTCAGAAACCTCATTAAAATCCATAAGAATTGAATAAGAATTTAAAAGATTTTTAAGTAGTTGTGGTACAATTAAATTCTGACTATACCAAGTGTTAAAAAAAACGGTCACTGCTAAAAGACTTATTTTCAAGATCATTTGGTCACATAATATGCATAGTTCATTATTTTTTAATGAAGTTTCTTTTGATGGAAAAACTTGTAAAATAGGCTAGTCGTGATTTGCTAAAAGAAATTCTAAATATTTTGTGATATTTTGTAACCAATATTTGTTATTGATTGGACTACAGTCAGGAACGTAAGGTAGTGTAAGGCAGCAGTACCACTCCAAAGACATGCCATCCTGTGCACTATGTACAGACTTGTTTTGTTATGGAGTATGGTGTCTGTCCCCCTTTAGTTTTTGTATGCTAGGGGAGAAATGGCAGAATGTAATGAAAAAGGGGAAGAGGGAGATATATTTAAATTAACAAAAGAGTTGAAGCTGTACTGATGATTTTTTTATTCCTTTCCTAATATCCTTATAGCTATACTACATGTGTTTGAAACTTTTTAAGGCTGTATGTAGGTAGCATGAGAGGCAGCATAATGTAGTGTTTTGAGAGTTTTCAGAGTCAGGAAGGCCTAGGTTCAAGATCTGCCTCTGACACATTGGCTGTAGGATCCTATAAGAGGTTAAGTTGGTGAAAAGATACCGATTTTGCATAGACAATTTCTATGTTGATGAAATCACAAGTCTAGTTAAAAAAAATATATGTATATATATATGTAGCATATACTATAACATAAAAATTTACATTTTGGTTATCTATACCAAAGATCTAAAGTAGAAATATCTTAATAAAAGAGATGTAAAAAGTTTATCAGTAAACTGAATCCCAGTGCATTATGCTAAGCTAGAAGGGAGGGGGAGGAAATACAAAAACTTAAATTAAGTCCTTGTATTCATTGGGCTGAAATTCTAGGCCTAGGGATATTGGAAATACTCTCAGGGTTTAATAGCTAAGCATCGTTCGCTGTTTTTTAAAGTTTTTTACAGGTTGGTGGATAATGATTGATGCAGCAGTGGTATATCCTAAACCAGAACAAATGAACCATGCATTTCATACATGTGGAGTGTTTTCCACATTAGCTTTCTTCATGTAAGTATGAAGGTAATTCTAAAAGGTGAGATTATATTTTTTATTTAATACTGGCTTGCTTTTTAATGTTATAAATTGAGAAACATTCAGATTATAAAATTTTCCAAAAAGAAGTTATAACCAAAGAAATTAAAAGGAATTCTTGCTAGTACTTAGCATTAGATCCTCAACTTTGTTCTAACTTAAGTAGGAAGAAAAGTTACCCTTAGAGGTGAATAAAGTGGACCTGTTATTATACATGTTTCCAAGTTCTAAAATCTTTTTTCCTGTAAAATTACCATCCAAATTTCTTCCTGAAGTCCAGAAATTATTCAGAAAAATCTTTGCTTTTAATACCCAGAGGGAACTCTGAGGTAGTGATGGTGGCCTTGGCATAATGGAAAAAAAAAAAAGACTGATATAGGGAAGTTGAGTCATGATTCATGACATAACAACATGCAGTAGGTAAAAATTTAAGAAAGCTGTGTATATTCTGAGTGTCCTTTAGGAATAAGATTAAAGCAGTGTTTCCATTTTCTTTGTGGTTTCATAAATGTGCATTCACTTGTCTACTTGTTTTGTTGTGAAACAGCAGGTCAGTTATTAAAGTAAAATGTACAATTTGAAGATAATTTTTTTTAAAAAATAGAAACATTTGGCTCATATGGCTTTTTTGTGTGTGTATGTGTGTATTCTAGGATAAATGCTGTGTCAAATGCCCAAGTGAGAGGTGATAGCTATGAAAGTGGCTGTTTAGGAAGAACAGGTAGGTAAAATTAATTTTGGGTAGCTCTTGGGTATACTTAAATTAATAAAAACTGGCAAAATATGCCTTAAACTCCAATTCCTTCATGCAGAACTAATAATGGTGTCCCAAAATGCATCTTTACATAAGCTTTTTACAGTCTTGCCTTAGGTTGAATACTTTAGAAAGAGAAATTTTTTTTTTTGAGAAATTCGTGATAATGTGCTGTCCTGTGTATATAATACACTAAATTGTAGGACTCAGGCTTTGATTTACTTTTCTAGGAGTGATGGCGGATTTTGGTCTTTATCTTCTTATTTTGCCCATTGTGACCATCATGAGTAGGTTGTTTAGCTGAGTTTGGTAACTAGCGTATTTGAAAATTGAGCTTGTAAGTTTTTTTAATCAACCGAGTGAATTATCCAAAGGCTTTGATAATATATATAGAGAAAGCAGTGAATGGCATATTCAAGCCATCTTGTCTGTGGTGCTAACGGTGTATTTTTTACTCTGTGTTTTTTGGTTGTAACACAACTTCCCAGCCTGCATGCCCAGCTTAGACCAGCCTTCTTGATATTCTTCACAAATGGCATTTTCTCTCCAGCCCCCATAACTTTGCACTGGTATCCCCTTGCCTGGAGTGGACTCTTTCCTCACTTATGTCTCTTTAGAATCCCTTGTTTTCTTCAAAACTCAGCTCAAATGCCACCTTCCATATGAAGCCTTTCCTTCCAGATGCTAATTCTCTTCCACCTGCCAATTACTTTTTGTATACATGCATACACGCACAAATGTACTCACATTTTAATCTCTTCTGTTAGAATAGAAGACTCAAGAAGGCAATGACTATTTCATTTTTGCGATTGCCAGATAATAGGTGCTTGATAGATACTTGTTGATTGATTGTTTGGGGAAACATCCACATTTTCACTCAGTAATACTATTTTTTAACCCACATTAACCTTTTATATAACAAACTTCTCTAGGGATCTGATGCTTTCATCGTAGTGGAATTTCATTGTAGTGAACGATAAACATATTCCCAGTTTTTGAAAGTGCTGTGGTTTAAATTGAGCAAATGTCCAGCCTCTCTGTTATCTTTGAATACCCTAGAACTAACCATTGAATTAGGCTCATTCTTTTTTTCGTTTATGCTCTTAAGTTTTATTGTTTTAAATTTGACCTGGCTTACTTTGGGGGATCTTCTGAAGCTTTACTGTGATGCCTCATCACAGTGTGGAAATCACCCTAGGTTTCTGAAGTCTGTGGAAGGATCTATCAAGCTATGAAGGCTTAGTTTGCTGATGGACCAAATAAACATCTGTCATTTGTGATACAGCTTGGCTGAACTGAGAGGCTCATTATTGGATTGGTCACAGGGTGAGGGACTTTTTGACTGCAGTCACTCTTGAACAGAGGTGCTAAATTGTAAGAGCACTCGAGAGTTACATCAATTGAGAGAATACCATCAATAGAATTACAGTATTGTTGAAGTGTCTTGGTAGTTGGGCATTTATTTATTTATTTTAAAATTTTTTTTGTTCTTTCTACTTTTCTGATGTGGGGATGTTTAAGGAATTTGAGGTAGAAAGGGAAGGATGAGATATTTTGAAAATTTGTTTGCGTTTTCTTGAATTTTATTCAGCCTTGTTTCAGCTGCCTAATCACCACTGTAGGTTTTTTTTTTCCTGGTAGGACAAAAGAGCTCTAAAAAGCTTAGCTTCTCTGTTTAAATCTGAATAAAGGAAGACAAAAAGAGAGGTACTTTCTAATCTGATTCCCATGGGAATGATCAAGGAATCTGGTGTCAAGGAGGCACAAAGGTAGGGGGATCAGCAGGCCCTAAACTTTCAGCTTTCCTAATGTTCCTCCTTTCCTTAAGCTAATATCTAAGAAAGGAAGGCGGAAGGTGCTGGGAAGTCAGCATTGTGTTTTAGTGGCAGAAACTTTCCTTTGAAATCAGAACACATCAGTTCAAGTTATGTCTTTGACATGGGCTGTGCCCTTGGCAATTCATTTAACCACTGACCGTTAGCGTACTCATTTGTAAAGTAAGAAATATTATCTCTTTACTAGTCTCCTTTACAGGGTTACTAATAGTTGTATGTGATGATGATGATGATACATTTGATTGGCACTTTGTTCCAGTGATAAAACCTCAGCTTCTATAATAGTTAACATTTATATGGTGCTTTAAAGTTTGCAAAGCTCCTGTCTTGCATTATCTCTGTTGATTCTTACTATAAGCCTGTGATCTTGTGATCTCCACCTTATAGTTGAGGAAGCTGGGGCTCAGGGGAAGTGGCTTGCCCAGGATCACCCTGATGATTGTCTGAACTTAAGTCTTCTTGATTGTCAGGGAGTGTCATTTGGTTCAGTTTTTCAGTTCAGTTTTCTAGAAGGCTGGAAGTTTGGCATTTGTAAGCAGCAAAGCTGAAACACAGTTTTGAAGAGAATCTTTCTAATTCTTCATGAAAATGTATCACTTTGTCACCTTTTCTTCATGACTCAGGGTCATTAATGTCACTATCAACTATTGTACCATTTTTCATGGCCTGGAGAGGTATTTAAGAGCTAGTTTATGCTTACACCAAATAAATAGACTGTATCTGCTGTACTTTTAAAAAATTTTCTGCCTCCTATAATTTTCTGCCTCCTCCTTGGCTATAATCATGCCTACCCTACACAAGCAGTTTCTGATCCACAATTTAATTTATTACTTTTAATTTTTAATATCCTAGAAATCAGATAATGGTTTTGTGACAGCTATTTGAGCTGGCCAGAGAGTGTTTTATGTATTTTTACAGTTCTCAGCTGTGTACAATAGTAGGTGATGATACTGAAAAGCAGAGTTTGGGATTGCTGAAGTGGTACCAGGTGTGTGTTATTTCCAAGATCCTAGAAGAAACATGAAAATAAACAAAATGACAAATCCTGTCATCTTTACAGGTGCTCGAGTTTGGCTTTTCATTGGTTTCATGTTGATGTTTGGTTCGCTTATTGCTTCAATGTGGATTCTTTTTGGTGCATATGTTACTCAAAGTAAGTTCATTCCTTCCTAGTTAGTTTTTCTTTTTTATATAAATGTTAATGTAATCAACTTTAGTTTGGCTTAATTTGTTAACCACCTAATATAAAATTTGTTTTAAATTTAGTGTGAAGGGAAATATGTACTTAAGTTTAAAAACTATTAGTTTGATTATTTTTAGAAATTGGATTGTTTTTACAAGTTCTAGTTCCTTTGAGGAAGGCACTAAATTTTGTCTCAGTTTCTCTGTCTGAAATAGGAAAGATGCTGTATAATTCCTAAAGGGTATGTAGAACAATCTTTTCTAACATTAAGGGGCTTTTTTTTTTTCAGTTGCCAAGCCCTTATTTTTTCTCCCTTACACCTTCTTCACTGGAAAAGAAAAAAGAAAAAAAATCTTTTAGTAAAAATAAATAAGCATAGTCAGACAAAACAAATTTCTATAGTAGTCAGGTCTAAAAATGTGTCTCCTTTTGCTTATTAGGAGATTTTATTATGAACTTAAGAAACTGAAGCAAGTGTGAACATTTTAGTATACAAGGAACAGAACATAACATTGTGTATGAAACTATGAATCCCTTTAAACACAGATTTTTTTAAGTGAATATTACATTTAACACGATACTAATAAAATTCTCTTGCTTTTTTTGTCTACTTCTGGGTTTGGTGAAGTGATGATGTTAATGAAGCAAGTTAGCTTATTGGAAGAAAGTTAAATATAAAGAAATTATACATGTTGGGTAAAATCCTGGTTATCATTGAGCTCATATGGACATTACTACTACAGTACTTATTTTGTACTTACCTTTGTGGAATGAATATAATTTTTGTTAAGGGACATTTCCATGGTGTTGTATAACATTTTACTGTGGAGGTTTTAGTAAATAATGTATTAGTTGGTATTCTTGACTTCAGTTTGCTGTGTTTGAAGCCTACTAAGAATTTAATTGGTTTCTTCATCCTGTGACAGCCATGAAGATAGTTTCAAAATTACTTTTCTAGAAAAATCTTGATTGCAATTTTCTAATGGTATAATGGATAGATTACTGGGCTTGGAGTCTGGCAGACCCGAGTTCAAATCTTACACTAGCTATGTAACCTTGGTTTCTTCATCTGTAAAATGAGGGGCGGTTGGACCCAGTGGCCTTTTAAGTTCCTGTTTAGTTCTAAATCTATGAACTTGTGTGTTACTGCTCACGAAATTAGATCTTAATCTACTATTCCTACCATTCTCTTCTCTTGTTTTCCCAATCAGTAAGCTAACAAATTGTTCTTGGTATCTAATGCCACTGAACAATGATGCATAATAAGTTTATTTCACTTTGGAACCCTCAGAGAATGAGTTCAGAACAAAGGAGATGGTATTTCTCTTGTACTCCGCCCCAGAATGTTGTGTTCAATTCTGAGTGCTATATTGGGAAGAAGGACCATTGAGGAATTGGAATGGGTATGGAGGGAAGAAGGAAGGGAGAGGGGGAGAATGCATTAAGTGCCTATGATACCTTAGCACTGGCTTTAAAGCTTAGCATTATTTTTTAATGAAGTTTCTTTTGATGGAAAAACTTGTAAAATAGGCTAGTGGTGATTTGCTGAAAGAAATTTAAATATTTTGTGACATTTTGTAACCAATATTTGTTATTGATTGTACAGATAATGGACTACAGTCAGGAATGTAAGGTAGTGTAAGGCAGCTGCTTTACAAATATGATCTCATTTCATCCTCACAACAATTCTGGGAACTAAGTGCCGTTTTAAACATGAGGAAAATGAGGCAGACTTACAGGTTAAATGACTTGCCCAGTGTCACACAGTAAATGTCTGAGACTGGATCTGAACTCGTCTTCTGACTCCAGGCTCAGTACTATATCCTGTCTACTGGTAAGCTGAGTGAGACCAGGGTGGCGAGGGAACTGGAGATCCTGCTATGTGAGATTGCCTGAACGAAATAAAGAACAGAAGACTTAGGGGGAACGGTTATAACTGTTTTCAAGAATCTAACGGTTTCGCATGTGGAAAAAGGTTTAGATTTTTTCTCATTTCTGTTGTGGTGTTACATAACTATCTCCTGCTCCTGGTAGGGCTGAAGTGAGTGGAGTGGAATGGATCTCTTAAGCTCAGGATGTAGAGCCAAAGGCAATCAGGTGTCTGCACTGTGGTTCAGCACTAGGGTGGTGGGTCCCTAAGGTAGGGGGTCTGTGTCTGTATCTGTCCCTCCATCCCAGGCTGCCTAAACAGGGTCTAACCAGCCCAGATTGGAAATGGAAGAAATCAGAATTTCTGTGCTGATTAGCAGGATCAAGCCTGTGAGTAGCTGCTGCCTGGGTGAGATAAAGAGACCCAGTCTCCAGAAATAAAAAATAAAAACATTTGTCCTCAGAACTAGGATGAGTAAGTGTAAGTTGCAGAGAGTAAGATTGGACATCTTGACACAGTGGATTCAAAGAGGATTACCCTTTGTCAGAAGTGTTGTGCAAGGATTTCAGTTCTGGTAGATTTATTTGGCCGCTGCATTCTGTTCCTGCTCTGAGGTTCTGCAAGTCATTCTGGATAACTGTTATCCATATATAGCTGGATCTTTATCCTTTATCCCTCCAAAATTTTTATGATTTCAGCAATTTTGGAGTGGAATTCCCTTTTAAAGTGTATTAACTTACTCCCTTCCTTGAAAAAAGAATTTACCTAATATAATTGAATCTATTCTTAATGACCCATTCCTCATCAAATGTCCATTAATGATTTTGAGAGCCTGTTGAAGTGTGTAAAGTTGTTTTAACCCTGCACTAAATGGCTTCAAACTCCTGCTGTTTTTGAGTTTTTATGTTGGTTTATAATTTTGCTCTTCCTGGGGGTCCAACTTCATCCATTGCTGCTGACAGAAGTATTCATTACTATTCCCTGTAGTATTTTTTTTCTCTAACCTTTTCAGTTTTCTTCTTCAATCTATTTTGGGCTAGGAAACCAGATAACTGTATTTGTTAAAATTAAGTCTAAATTAAGAGTAAACGGGCCAAAGGACTCTTAACTTTTTTTTTTTTTTGCAGGGGGTAAGGCAGGGCAATTGGGGTTAAGTGACTTGCCCAAGGTCATACAGCTAGTAAATGAATCAAGTGTCTGAGGCTGGATTTGAACTCAGGTCCTCCTGACTCCAGGGCTGATGCTCTACTCACTGTGCCAGTTAGCTGCCCCTAAAGGACTCTTTTGTGAGAGTATGAGTCTTAGTGTATAGATTCTGCCTTTTTGTTCACTTCCTTGATCTTTATTGTTTTCTGAGATACAGGAATAAACTTAAATTTTGGATGGGTTAGGTGAAGATCTATTCCTTGTGCTCCCCTATTTATTGACAATATGTAATAAGTATTCCAGAAATCTTGTAGAAAAACCCAATAACAGAACTGTTAACAATCTGTTAAAAGTTTTCAGCTACTTTTGTTTTTGACAGTGTTCCATGTTTCCATGCTGATCTTGGGCAACAAGAGGAGTATATGTGTGTGCCTCCTGCTTTCGTAGCAACCAATACCATGACAGTTACGCTGAATAAGCAATAAATTAAAAAGCTTGTCTGTTTTTGCCTTAGGTCATTGGTTGCCAATCTTTGAGGATGAGAAACTTCTCCTCCTCCCCCTTTCTAACATCAGTGTAGCCATTGTTTTGTGAAAATAATAACAGAATGAAAGCGTTTGATGTGCTTTTGGATTAGTGAACCCCTTACAAATGAATGCTTGTCTGCCTTTAGGTGTCCTTGGCCCTCATATGATCTAACCAGTGCTCCGGGTGATATGTTAACTTCTCTGTTTTAGTCATGGCTTATATAGGTTAAGAATTGTGGCTTTTCCTCTCTTTTTTTCTTAAGGGGAAAATCCATTTTTAAACTAAAGAATCTATAAATATTATTTATGTAAGGTAAATAAATGTTTTAAAAATTCAGATAATTCAATGAAATTGTATCTTTTTGGTTCCTTTTGATAACTTCTCTTATTTCTTGGTATGTTACATATGTTCTATTTGTGGTTAGCACTGATATTCTTTGTTACTGAATATATTGATGCCAGTTTTTTTGACATATTTTTAATTCTTTCAGATACTAATGTTTATCCAGGACTAGCTGTATTTTTTCAAAATGCACTTATATTTTTTAGGTAAGTTAACCACTTTCCCATTCCATTTATAAGTATATTATAAAAAAGAATGATACAATTATATATTATATCTTTTCAATAAAAAAGATGTGGGAGTGTAAATTCTAATAGTGTACCAAAAGTAACACTTTGGTATAAAATTATAATTAATTTTTAACTAGTTGGGGCTTAGTTCTTTAAATGTGGAGTAAATGCAAAAAACACATGGCAATAATCACCTTTAGCTGTAATATGATAAAAGGCCACACGATGGAGACATTTCTCCATGAAATATTTTATGTACTAGAAAGTTTGGCTTAATCTAGTTGAAATTAAGGAAAAAAGACAAAATTTCCCTAGGTAATGTTTGTCTTAGGAATCTGAAGGTAAGTACTCTTGACAAGTTAACAGTTCCTACATTCCCAGCAACCCCTCCAATCTTTAGGAATTCTTAAATTTTTTTGTGTCTACAGAAGTTCTCAAAGTGGGTGATACCAGAGGGTGCTAGAATGAAGGGGGTGCTGATGCAGGAGAGTAGTGAGGGTGGTAGTGCCCTTGGGTGCAATTGGGGGATGTCGAATAAAAGTAAGGGGGCAGTGGAAGCATAAGGAAAGAAGAGAAGATAAAATTTTGTAAAACTATTTGTACATGTTTCATCTGTTGTATAAGTTAAGGTCATAGTGATTACATTATTTTCCAAATAAACACACAAAATGCAAGTTATAAATGATTAGTGGTGAAGTCAGCTGACAGGTCTTAACAAGTAAGTGTTGGCAGGCAAGTGTGTGGCACATCATTGGAAAGTCCAGCGTGCATCTGCAGGAATATTTGCCTATAATGATTTGTAACCATTTGGTTACACAGTGCAGTATTACATCATGAAGATTTCAATTCAGGAAAAACCCCACAAATTTACAAGATGTGCCATTTAAAAAATAATTTATGAAATGATGAAAATTTCAACCAAAAAAAAAAAGTTAAAGGGTTAAAGATTTACAGGGGGGCACTGAGTAGGTTTTTTTTTTTTTGAAAGGGGGCGGTAGGCCAAATAAGTTTGGGAACCTCTCCCTTAAGACCCTTCTCAGAATTATGTTTTTTAAATGCATAAAATAAAAGATAAAGGAAACTAATTCTATTGAAATACAATGGTCAAAATACTTAAAAAAAAACAGTGAAGAAGTTTATGGACCCCAAGTCAAGAACTTAACAAAATTTAGTATCAGTAAATTAATACCTATATTTCAGAGGGCTTTTGTTGGTAGCCAGATTAAATCTAACAGGATATAAAAGGTAAGGTTTTATGACACTTGATGATCATAATTTAGATAAATAACAACTCTGAAGGTTATGAGCGTAGATCTTTGGGCAGCACAAGGTCTTCCCAACCTGTGTGATCTTGTCATTTAAAAATGCCAGTGACTTGATAGTTTCAATTATTTTATATCAGTTACATGAAATCTTATAATTATGAATTATTTTTTAAAAGTTGATGATCACAAAGGTCTTGTGACCTATTTTTAAAAAACAATTACCCCTGGCGTTTTTAAGTTATCACTGTGGTTGATTCAAAGTCCCACTCAGATCTTTGATTTTTTTCCTCTTATCAGCTGAAACTGTCCTTTGTCCCTTTCCCCCTCACCAATTAGTTTCCCCCTCACCAAGTAGGCACTTAAGTACCTCCTATATAGTAGGCCTGACAAATACAAATTCAATAACAAAACTCCCTCCTCTCAAGCAACTTTCTGCTGCTACCAGTTTAGATATGTTATAATTTAGGACCAAGAATATGCTAGTATTGACTAGTACCTGGAATGATAACTGTAGTTTTAGAATTTTTGTTTAATATATTTTAGTCGAGAGTTGAATATGAATATCAGCAGTTTCAAGTAGCAGGGATTGAAAGAGTAGAATAAAGAGCTAAGTTAATGATCTGATGAGACACCAGGGTGAGGCATTCATGTAATTGAAGTTGTTGGTGTCTAAATAATTTTAATGTCACAGAGTTGTTTAGAGGAAAGGTCTTAACTGTAAATTACAAAATAGTATATTAATGCAAGTTGTTATTTTTAATAACAAGAAAGCCTAAGCTCCAATTTTTTGGATATGGTTGAATCTGAGAGAAATAATGACTGAAAAATTCTCTACTTTTAGATTTTAGAATATTATAATGTGTTTGTGCTTTAAGAATAATATTCACAGAATTTCAGACACTTCTATCTAGTTCAGGATATGTAGCTATGCTACTTAATTTTAGCAGTTCCAAAATTGAACTTAAATACATATGTTGTAATGTACAAGTAGTTCCAAGTTTTTTCTCACCATGTATAACTGTTTTTCATATTTTTATAGTACCCTCATCTACAAATTCGGACGAACAGAAGAATTATGGGGATAAATCACTACTTGCATCAAGAATCATTTTGTTATATTCTTTATGTATAAAAATTTCTCCCAATTTGGTTTACTTTTTGCTAGTGGATTGTACATTAAATGTTGTCAAATTATTTTTCTTTTATGCCAATTTTAAAAATACTTCGATGTAGTTTCTACCCTTTATTTCATTGAATAGATTGTGAATATGTACATATATGGATGTATATATTATAGATGGTGGAAAATATGCATTTTTTATTCTTGCACACTTAAGGCTTG
>JAQQSZ010010883.1:0-12394 GCA_028646595.1 Phalanger gymnotis
GCCCTGCTTCCCTCTGCCACTTTGTGGGTTCTGCAGCTCTAAAATTGGTTCAGAGCCATTGTTTTATAGGTTTTTGGAGGAACTTGGTGGGGAGCTCACGCCAGTCACTGCTTCCCGGCCGCCATCTTGGCTCCGCCCCCTGAGTATATTAATTTTAAAAGTTTTTGTAGAATCAAAACCAATGCAACCAAGATTAGGAGGAAAGCAGAAAGGTGGGAAACAATCTTCATAGCAATTATCCCTGATGAAGGCCTCATTTCTCAAATATACAGAGAACTGAGCCAAATTCATAAAAATGCAAGCAATTCTCCAACTGATAAATACTCAAAGGAGATGAAGTGGCAGTTTTCAGATGAAGAAATCAAAGCTATCTATAGGCATATGAAAAATGCTCTAAATTCCTTTCGTTTCAAAAAAGGCAAATTAAAACAACTCTGAGATACCACCTCACACCAATCAGATTGACTAATATGAAAAAAAAGGAAAATTATTAATGTTGGAGAGAATTTGAGAAAATTGGTACACTAACACATTGTGAGTGGGGTTGTGAACTGATCCAACTATTTTGTAGAGTAATCAGGAACTATGCCCAAAGGGCAACCAAATTGGGCATCTAGCAATACCAATACTAGGTCTGTATCTCAAAGAGATCATAAAAAAGGAATGGGACCTACATGTGCAAAAAAAATCATAATAACCCTTTTCTTGGTGATAAAATATTGGAAATTGAGGGGATGCTCATCAATTAGAAAATGGCTAGACAGACTGTGGCATATAAATTTAATGTAAGACTATTGTGCAATAAGAAATGATGAACAGGCAGACTTCAGGAAAACCTGAAAAGACTTGTACAAACAGATGATGCAAAGCAAAATGTGCAGAACCAGGAAAACTCTGAACACGGTATCAACAACATTGTGTGATGATCATCTATTAATGATTCAGCTCTTATCAGGAAGACAACGACCTAAGACAAGTACAAAAGACTCTAGAAGGAAAATGCTATCCATATCCAGATAAAGAACTTATGGACTGTGGCAGCTAGGTGGTGCAGTGAGTAGAGCACTGACCCTGAAGTCTGTAGGACCTGAGTTTAAATCCAGTCTCAGACACTTGACGCATTCACCAGCTGTGTGACTTTGGCAAGTCACTTAACCCCAATTGCCCTGCTTTCCCCCCTCCAAAAAAATTTAAAAAAAAGAACTTATGGACTCTTAATGCAGATGAAAGCACATATTTTTTTCACTTTGTTCTTTTTTTTTCTTTTTATCTGTTTCTTCTTTCACAATGGTTACTAATACAGAAACACGTTTTACATGATAGCACACATATAACCTGTATCAAATGGCCTACCATTTTTTGGAAGAGGGGAGGAAGGGAAGAAGGGAGAAAAATTTGGAACTTAAAATCTTTTCTTTTTCTTTTATTTTTTTGGATTTTTTGTATTTATTTAGTATTTATTTTTTCCCAGCTATATGTAAAAACAATTTTTAACATTCATTTTTAAAACTTTGAGTTCCCAATTCTCTCCCTTCCTTCCTCCCCATCACACCTCTTGTTGAGAAGGCAAGCAAGTCCATATAGGTTATATACATGTGTAATCATGTAAAACATATCCACAATTGTCATATTGGAAAAGAAAACATGGATTAAAAAACCTCAAGAAAAATAAAGTTGAAAAAGTATGCTTCAATATCTATTCAGACACCACCAGTTCTTTCTCTGGGGATAAATAGCATTTTTCACCTTAGGTCCTTCAGATTTGTCATGGATCATTGTATTGCTGAGAAAAGCTAAATCATTCACAGCTGATCATCTTACAATACTATTACTTTGTACCCAGTACATTTCACTTTGCATCAGCCCATGAAAGTATTTCCAGGTTTTTCTGAAAGTATCCTGCTCATCATTTCTTAAAGTACAGTAGTATTTCACCATAATTACATACCAAATTTGTTCAGCCATTCCTCAATTGATGGGCATCTCCTCAATTTCGAATTCTTTACCCTCAGAAAAGAGCTGCTATAAATATTTTTGTATATATATGTTCTTTTCCTTTTTGTTAAATCTCTTTTGGAATACAGACCTAGTAGTGGTCTAGTGCTACATCAAAGGGTATACATGGTTTTATTGCCCTTTGGGCTTAGTTCCAAATTGATTTATAGAATGGTTGTACTAGCTCACAACTCCACTAACAATACATTAATGTCTCATTTTTCCCACATCTCCTCCAACATTTGTCATTTATCAATTGGGGAATGCCTCTTACTTTTATAAATTTGACACAGTTCTCTATATGTTAGAGAAATTATGTATCCTATTACCTCTTTGAGTCAGTTCTGATGAGAGTATGGTTCACTCACTCTCCCTCACCTCCTCAATCTTCCCCTCTATCATAAAAGCTTTTCCTTGCTTCTTTTATGTGAGATAATTTACCCCATTCTACCTCTCCCTTTCTCTTTCTCCTAGTACATTCCTCTCTCACCACTTAATTTTATCTTTTTTAGATATCATTCCTTCACATTCAACTCACACCTGTGCCCTCTATCCACATATACTCCTTTTAACTACCATAATAAAGAGAAAGGTCTTATGAGTTACAAATATCATCTTCCCATGTAGGAATGTAAACAGTTTTACTATATTAAATCCCTTGTGATTTCCCTTTCCTGTTTACATTTTTATTCTTCCCTTGAGCCTTGTGTTTGAAAGTCAAATTTTCTATTCAGCACTGGTCTTTTCATCAAGATTGCTTGAAAGTCCTTTATATCATTGAATATCTATTTTTCCCCTGAAGGATTATACTCACTTTTGCTGGGTAGATGATTCTTGGTTGTAATCTCAGCCCCTTTACTCTCCAGAATATCATATTACAAGTCTTCTGACCCTTTAATGTAGAAGCTGCTAAATCTTGTCTTATCCTGACTGTGCCTCTACCATATTTGAATTGTTTCTTTCTTATTGCTTTCAATATTTTGTCCTTGACCTAGGAACTCTGGAAATGGCTGAAATATTCCTGGCAGTTTTCATTTTGGGATCTCGTTCAGGAGGTGATTGGTGGATTCTTTAAATTTCTATTTTACCCTGATGTTGTAGAATATCAGGATAGTTTTCCCTGATAATTTCTTGAAAGATAACGTCTAGGCTCTTTTTTCGATCATGGCTTTCAGATACTTGAATCCTTTTTAAACTATCTCTCCTTAATCTCTTTTCCACGTCCATTGTTTTTCCAATGAGATATTTGACATTGTTTCCTATTTTTTTCATTCTTTTGGTTTTGTTTTATTGCTTCTTTGTTTCTCATAAGTCATTAGCTTCCATTTGGCCCATTCTAATTGTAAGAAAATATTTTCTTCATTAAACTTTTGGATCTCCTTTTCCATTTGGCCAATTCTGCTTTTTAAGATATTTTCCTCATTATTGGCTTTTTGGATTTCTTTTGCCATTTGACCTAGTCTGTTTTTTTGTATTTTTTTTTTGTATCTCCTTCACCAAGCTATTAACTCTTTTTTAAATAATTTTCTTGCATCAGTCGCATTTCTCTTCCCAATTTTTCCTCTGCCTCTCGTACTTTGATTTTCCAAATCCTTTTTGAGCTCTTCCATGGCCTGAGACTAATTCATATTTTTCTTGGAGGCTTTGGATATAGGAGCTTTGACTTTGTTATCTTCTTCTGTGTGTGTTTTGATCTTCCTTGTCACCATAACTTTCTGTAATCAGAGGTTTATTTTTCCTCTGAGTTTGTTTGCTCATTTCCACTGCCTATTACTAGACTTTAACTATTTATTAAAGTGAGACTCTGCTTCCAGGGCAGAGAGCACACTGTCCTGAGCTTCAGGGATTTTGTGCAAGTGTTTTCAGAGATACTTCTAGGGACCTGCAAGTTTTCAGTTTTTTCAACATGGTATGATCTAATGAAAGTCCATTTACTCTTTCCTGGCCTATGGTCTGGTCTGTGATCAACCACAAGCACTCTTTGCTGCCCTGGAAACATGAGGAGGGTCCCTGTTCCACTGCTGCTGCAAACTCTGCTATGCTAGTGTTCCTCCTTGTCCTTGGACTACCACCCAGGACTGGGTCCTGATCCGAGTGTCAGCAAAGCAACAGAGTCCTTCCTCAGTGCTAGCAAAGAGACCCCTGTAATCTCCTTCTGACAAGCTATTCAACACCCTTTCCATCTGTGGGCTGGGAACCCTGGAAGCAGCCACTGTCGTTATGGCTGCTGCTGCCACTGCTGATTTAGTCACTTCCAAAGCCTGCTCCTGGCCTGCCGGGGCTCAGCTGTGCTGGCGGGGCCTGTGCTTCACTCACACCCCAGCACAACTACTTCCTGCTGACCCTCTAAATTTTCCCTGGTTTCTGTGGGCCAGAGATCTGGAAATTGTCATAGCTACCAGTAATTCAGTCACCCAGAGACCTGCTCCAGCTCACTAGGGTCCAGTCTGTGCTAGGTGACCTGTGCTGGACTGCACTCCTTTGTCAGTCTGGTGGAAAAGACCCTTCCCACTGACCTTCTAAGTTGTCTCAGGCCGGAAATTTGTTTCACTCCATCTTTTTATGGGTTCTCCTGCTCTAAAATTTGTTTAGAATCATTTTTAAAGGTATTAAGAGGGTTTTGGAGGAGAACTCTGGGAGTCTCTGCCTTTACTCTGCCATCTTGGCTCCATCCCCTGGAACTCAAAATCTTATAAAAAAGAATGCTAAAAATTGTCTTGATATTTAATTGGGGAAAATAGAATACTATTAAAAACAAAAGATGGCAGAAAATCAAACCAAAAAAATAAAGAAGAAGGTGACAATCACACAAGATGAGAAGACACAGTAGAATTATTATCTTTGCAAATGGGAGAAGTACCCACTTTCCAAAACACATGGCTCCATCAAGACTCCAAAATATTAAAAATGAGTAATATTCTTAAAATATGTCTTTTAGCTTACATCCAGATCCTAGCTATTGCTAGGTTTGTTCTCCACTTCCTAGGACAATCAACTAATGGTTAATGTTTAAAACAAAGAAAACAAACTTGCTTATTAGTAAGGATGAGAGAAGTCACCTATGAACCTGAAATGCTAATAAATGTTGTAATTCCGAGACACCAATATTATATGATTTTTTTTCCTTCCAAGATTTGCCATTAGCTAGACTTGAGTTTAGTTTTATCTGCCTGAAGGGTTGTTGCTTCCTTCACATTCCTACATCTCTTGCCCTGCTCTAATTAGAGTAGATCGGTTGACCTTCTGCAAGGCATAGATGTCAGCCAAAAGGAAGGAAGAACAAAAGACATTGTCTATCAGTAAAGAAAGAAAATATGAAGAAGATACTGAACAGCCCCTTGGAAAGAAGAGAAGAAAATAGATTTTTAAAAATAAGAGTTGCTGCTGGGGTGGAGGGAAGGAGGGACATCTTTCTAACAACAGTGAAAGCCAATCTCCTCATACAGAAAAGGATATTGAAATTCTAATGGGAAAGATCCATGGAAACTTGAGGCAAATCTTATAGTAGCATTTACACCCTCCATGAACAGAACCCAAGGTCAGGGACAATGGTGGGGAAGGCAGTGAGTGGGGCTCAAAATATATCTTTGAATGGTTGACCAAATGAATATATTGTGTGTAGGGAAATAAATGAAATGTCTGTACATTAAAGACTATATCGATCAGAATGAGGTCACACTAAGCACTTTTATTCTTACCTCCCTTTGTCAACAGGAGCGAGAACATTGTCATGCCCTTGGTCCATACATTAATAAATCATTTGCATTTTTTCTTGGAAGGGAAGCTAAGCATTAATATTTCTCATTCTTACCAGGCCTGGGTTTTTTGAGAGGCAATATTAATATTGATGTATTCTAATAATCTTCTAAATAGGGAAAAAAAAGCCCAGGGCCTTTTAAAAAATGACATCTTGCACCATGGCTATACCTTTAGGAAACAAAAATGTTACTGCATCTTGCCAAGCATATTACTTTTATTTTTTCAAGACACATATTTCCACATTACTTCAGTGATGAATTCCCTCCTTTCCTGACCATTGACATTAAACTTAATTAAAATTCATCATCTTAAGTCACAAATCTCAAATAGTTAATTTTGTTCTGGTCAGATTTAGGTCATGTCTATACAACCAATTAAAGAATTGAGTAATTTATCCAGATAATTTGAGTTCTCCCTAACATTCAGTTATTAATTGGTTCTCATCCAAAGTCCTTTCTGTTTTTCCAAGGTCCTTAAAATTGTTGGTCAACTCCAAGATAAAATGCTTCTTCTGACAGGAAGTCTTTCTTGATTCTACTTTGTTGATTATCTCAAGTTTATCATATATAGATATAGATATAGATGATATAGATATAGATGTGTGTGTGTGTATTATATATATACATATATATATATATCCATCCATCCATCCATCTACCTATTTATCTATCTAAGAGCAAGGACTGTTTCATTTTGGTTTTAATTTCCTTAGTGTTTAGCACAGTTTCTAGCATATAGTAGATGATTAATAAATGATTGTTAAATTGAATTGAACTACATTATCTCAATTACCGTTAATTGAATTAGAAAAGAGAGATGATCTGTCAATAAACATTTATTACAGGAACCTACTATGTGCCAGGCACTGGGCCAAGTGCTGGGCATACAAAACAACAACAAAGATAATTCCTGGTCTCAATAGGCTCACAAAATAATGAGAAAGGCAAGATGCAAATAATTATGTACAAACCATATACATATATATTATATATAGTACGTATATGTATGTACATACACACATATCTCACATATACATACATAAAATCTTACTGTGCCTTCTCATTCTGTATGATGGTTGTCTTCCTCTTACAAACATGTGGTGTGGGGGGGGTAGAAGGAGAGAGAGAGAGAGAGAGAGACGTTCATTTGTTTTTTGGTTGCATCTAACTGTTCTTGACATTATTTGAGATTTTCTTGGCAAAGATATTGGAGTGCTTTGCCATTTCCTTCTCCAGCTCATTTTACACATGAGGAAATTGAGGCAAACAAGGATATGTGACTATCCTGGGGTTATAGAGCTAATAAGTGTATGGGGCCAGATTTGAACTCGTGCAGGTAAACCTTCCTGACTAGTCCTGTCACTTAGTATATTGCACTACCTAGCTGCCCCAGACATGCACACACATAGATATGTATGAGTGTATATATGCATTTGTGTGTGCAGTTATCTGCATCTTGTCTCCCCCATTAGACTGTGAATTACTTGAAATCAGAACTATATTTTACCTTTCTTTGTATGCCCAGCACTTGTCACAGTGCCTGGCACATAGTAAGTGCCTGCAATAAATGTCATTGAATGATCATCTCCTTTTTCCAACTCAATTAACCGCACTTGAGACATCAGTGTTCAAATCAATTTAGCAATCATTTATTAATCACCTACTATATGCCAGTAACTGCGCTAAACACTAGGGATATTAAAACCGAAAGGAAACAGTCCTGGCTGATGAGGGGAGAAGCATCATGTACATAGATAAATAAATACACAATATGCAAAAAGTAAATATGTCTGTGGGGATCATGGAAGGAGCACTACCAAATGTGGAGGTAATCATAAAGTAGATGATGATACTCTAGAATTTTTCTTGAAGGGAGCTAGAAATTCCCAGGTATAGAAGGGAAAAAGGAATACATTCTAGGCATAGAAAAAACTTGTACAGAGGATTAGAGTTGTAAAATGAAACATTATTTTCAGAGGAAGTTAGGTGGTTCAGTGGATAGAGTGATGGGCCTGGAGTCAAGAAGACCTGAGTTCAAATCCATCCTTCTTAGTCACATGACCCTGGGTAAATCACTTAACACTGTTTGCCTCAGTTTCTTCATTTATAAAATGAGCTGGAAAAGGAAGCAGCAAATCACTCCCATATCTCTGCCAAGAAAACCCTAGATGGGGTCACAAAGTCACTCACTACTGAAAACAACAGAACAACAACTCATCAAATGGATGAGTTTGGCTAGAAGAAGAATTCATTGGAGAAAATAATGTGAAATAATGCTGCAAAAATAGGTTAGAGCTAGACTGCAAAGAGCAGGAAAAGCTAGAGTTGGAAGGAGAAAGAATTGGGAGTCAAAATACTTGGATAATTTTCTAGAGTCACAGGTCAGAGGAGGAGATACCTCATATCAGCACTTCTCACGTGAGCTCCTCTTACTGGAGAAATATGGTATTACAGATCAGGAAAGAAAAGGAGCTATTCTAGGTAAGTAGTGTCTTCTGCAAGGATAATAATCAGAAATTTGAGAGAGGAAAAAAAAAACTCTTGTCAGTAAGCATATCATTAGAAAATAGAAAAGACAGCAAGCAATAGCATTGATGGAGAGTTTCAAAGGGTGTAAAGGGTTTTCCTCAAAATAACTATATGCAGTAGGAAGTAGTACAGATGTTACTATAGTCACTTTACAGAAAAGGAAGATGAGAAATGGACAAATAAAATGACTAGGCTAAGGTAGGATTACATCCCATCGAAGATAGGATTACAACCCATAGCTCTTCAGTCAAAGCTAAGATTTTTTCACTCGTGTTTTAGGGATTGTCACTATGTGTGTGTGGGGGGGTATGTGTATACAGCTAGCCTTTCCACATCATTACTTTTCCCATTGTGGTTTTGCCATATTGCAGGTCAGCATAAAAAATTAAATGGGAATTTTTTGTAAGTTTTGTAGAGGCCACAGATGACATAGAAAGGCTAGCAGATGACACCGAAAGTTTAGACTCAGAAATGCACTATATATATATATATATGTATGTATATATGTTTACATATATGCATGTATATATGTATATATAAATATATGTATATATGTATGTATATATATAATTTGTATATATCTCTCAGTCCATCCCTTTTATCATTTATTAATGAACAATAATATTCTATCATATAAAAATCATTACTTTGAGCAAATGTTATGATACTTTACTTAGAGAACTAAAGAAAGTCAATGAAAAGTGGTTGAAATAATTAATAACTTCCACAAAATGACACCATAGAAAGCAAATCCTTTAAAATAGTTTCCTTATGTAGATGATATATTATCCTCCTTTTGCGGGAAGGTGGGTATCTTAACTGGTGATTACATCAGTTTAGGCAACTCCCTGTGAGCAAACTCCCTCTGCGAATGGAGATCTCTACCTCTTCCTCAATTCATAATCTTAGAGAGTTAGCCATAACATGGAGAGATTAAAGTATGTACCAAGGGCGACAAAGCTTCTAAGGAACAGAAACAAGACATAAACCCAAGTCTTTTTCACAAAACTGTTGTGTCAGAGTCAGGACCAGACCATCCTGTTGGTAAATCCTGGATCTTTCCCACTATACCATGGTCTCTCTAAAATTATCTAAAAGTATTTTTCTTTTTTCCCTTATAGATGCTTTGAAGTATGTGCACCATCCTATCACCTACTTCCTTAAGAATAACGTGATCCACATGACATGATTCAAGACATAGTCAACCTTATCCAGTTAATGCATCTAGAAGTGGCAAAGAAATACAGTATAAAGTGAGCATCATAATTACAATATTTGAGTTTGATTTCAATGGGTAGTTCTGTAATATAATGGGGAGATGCATATACCCCAAATACCCTAAATTTTAGTACCTTTCCTCTGTCGATTATTTCTAATTTGTCTTTTACACACACACACACACACACACACACACACACACACACAACACATTTATATGTACATTTATTTGCATGCTGCATCTTCCATTAGACTATGAGCTCCCTCTTCATATCACCATTGCTCAGTATAATGCCAAACGAATAGTAAGTTAGTAAATGCTTAATAAATGTCTGATAGACTATTAGCTAAAAATAATATGACATATCAATTAATAACTAAATATGTCAGGTACAATGCTTTCTTATAGGACACTTGACTACTTCAAAATATCTGTAACCTCTACTACATGAGTACTCCATTCAGTGGTTCAGACAGCAATTCCACTATCTTGTAATTCCTTCTGTTCCAGGGTTAATCTTATAATGTCCTCAGTAAATTACTCCATCGGGGCATTCATCCGATTCACTGGAAGCCTTTCTCTAGGTGCTACAACTTTCTCTAGAGAGTGTGATGCACTTCTAAATCTTTTCTCTCTAGATACCTCTCAATGTATTCTTGTATATAAGATTTTCTTGGCAAATCACTATGCATACTACATATAAAAGATTATTAAAATACTATATTTTGATAACATTGTAAAGATCCCTGATATCACCTGTTTTCTTCACTGATATTTTAGTGGATGGAAGAAGAGATAAGCATTCATTAAGTAGCTACTGTATGCCAGTCACTATATTAAGCACATTACAAATATTTTGTTTAATCCTCACCGCAACACTGGGAGTGATGTGCTAACATTATCCCCATTTTATAATTTAGGAAACCAAGATAAAATAGATTAAGTGCCTTACCCAGGGTTAGATATCTATTAAGTACCTAATGCCAGACTTGAATTCAGGTCTTCCTGACTCCAGGTCCAGCACATGCCACCCAACTGCCTAACTCAGATTCAAAAAAACCCCACTTCAGCCAATCAATAAACATTTATTAAGTTCAAATCCTGCTCTAGATATTAACCAGCTGGGTGACTCTGAGCAAGTCACTTAATTTCACTGGGCCTCAGTTTCCTCATCTATAAAATGGAGTTGACTTCATAGCCTCCAAATTTCCTTCCAGTTTGAAATTGGTAAACCAATAAGTTCACCATGAATTCTCATTTTATACCCTTCTTATGCAGGTCCTCTGATAAAAATAATGAGTATCTACTGAGTATGTTGGAGGCATTTTTCCTGTGTTTTTTTTTAATTTAATGGATGTTAGCATAACATTGTTTGCTCTCATTACATGGTTAGTCCACTTCCTTTTCAAGTCAAATATTTCCTTGGCTATGTCTTTTAGGTTTCTTCCAGCAAACAAGTCATCATTATTAATATATTTCAGGCTGTTTACAGCCACTACATACTTTTCCAGTGCTTTTGGGGTCACTTGGAATGTTGATTCTTTGGAAATTATATGTTTTGTGATTCACAGGAACACACACATACACACACATACATACATATCCATATATATATATATATATTATATATATATACATGGACACGTGTGTATAAAAATTTGAAAATAAATTTATATAACATATGTAATAAATATATATATAATTTATGCACATATATGTATATTTTACCCAGAACTATAATGATCAACCTTATAGCATTATAGATGGTACCAAATAAACAGTATAAACAGTTATAAACAATACACACGCATATGTATATATTTGTATATATACACATATATGTATATGTGTATGTGTGTGTGTGTGTGATATAAAACCTCAGAAGGTTCTGAAGAGTGAGCATTTAGAATCTATCAAGAAGAATATAATCATATGTGACCTGACTATTTCAGAAGTAGAAAAGTAGTAAGAAAAAATTTAAAAGGCACAGATCTTATGAGTTCCATTCCTTACTCTCTCTTTATAGTGGCCAGAGAGACATACAACGGCGCTGTTGAGCCTTTCTTTCACATAGGAAAAGCAAGTTAACAAGCATCTCTCTCTCTCTCTCTCTCTCTCTCTCTCTCTCTCTCTCTCTCTCTCTCTTTCTTTCTCTCTCTCTCTCTCTCTCTCTCTCTCTCTCTCTCTCTCTCTCTCTCACACACACACACACACACACACACACACACACACACAAATTTCACTAGGCCTCAGACTGGAAGTCTGCATGATCTTATGCTGATTGGGCCCATGAGTAATCACAGAATTCCATCTTCAACCATCTTCATTATAGGAATGCTTGATATCTTTTATCTTTACAGTTATTATTAAGGACTATATTCTCAATTTAAAGAATTTTTTTTTAAATTTGGATGATTGCACTGACCTAGACTTGCTTGCTAGTCATTCTCAAATATCTGTCTCTATATCTCTGCCTATGTCTGTTTCTTTTTCTGAGGATGAACTGGATTAAATGTTACATGTATGTTTCTGATCCTCACTTTTGATGAACTGACTTGTCTTCTGTACCCCAAACTCTTGATGATGGCCTCACCTTCTGGGAATATACAATTACTTCTTTTATTCCTTCTTTCTTTCCTTCTTTCTTTCCCTCCTTTTGCAAATTTAGTGAATTACGATTAATGTATCAGGTGCCTAACCTGCAAAGCATTGAAATGGACATAAATATAAGGCTCATACAGGAATAAAATCATCTTTCTAATATATTAAAGTAATACCACTTATAGATAAACTATTTAGTCATGTACAAGAAAATGGGAAAAGACTGCTTAGGTGGTATAGTGGATAAAACTCTCTGACAAGAGTCAGAAAGACATGGATTCAAATCCTTCCT
>JAQQSZ010010884.1:0-12394 GCA_028646595.1 Phalanger gymnotis
TGTGGCCTCCTGGCTACTCTTGTGAGGCGGGCCTACTGGGCCTGGAGGCTTGTGTTCACAATACTGGAATGGGGAGGTTGGTTTGCTAATTTGTTGCTCTGGGCCCTGAATAAATTTTTTGATGCCTTCTGCTTGGAGAATTCTGTATACCCAACGATTTCGAACCATTCAGATATTTATATGATCCTTTTTGAGATCACAAATTTGGCCTTTCTACTACACTATCACAGGAACATGTTGTCCTCTGAAGAAGTAGTGATTCCCAAAGTTATCATAATAAAACTAGATGTCAAGTTATAGATATCAGATCTCAAATCTATCTTGTTACAGACATAACAGACCAAAGATACCACCTGAGAAACCTCTTCCTGTGGTTTCCAATAGTGAAAGATGCCTGTGTCCAAGGTTGTAAGTTATCACCTACATACTCTTTCTGCCAGAGAATCCCTTACATTTCCTACATAAGAATTAGCTTCAATCCTCTTAGGTTGCCAGTTCCTTAAATTATGAAAGTTCTTTAAGGACCTCTCCCTATCCTATTGGCTTTACATTAAACCTTGGCCAACATGACTTAAAGAATGCTTGAGTCTGTGAATTGAAACCTTGACGGGTCCCTGAACACATTCAGCCCCATCAAAGTGACTTGCCCAGGGTCCCAGAACTAGTGTCTGAAGTCAGGAAGATGGGTTTACAGGACACCAGTATATTCGATAATATTTTAGGTTTTTGCAGTGACAATTTAATAATGCCATGGGAGCATTTCAGAGCCCATATTCTATGACTTGAGTAGGGATTCTTCTCCATTGGGTTCCATTTGGTCTTTTTTATATGGACTGTTGTTTTTTCTTCAAGTGCAAGCTGAGGAACAAAAAACCAAGTTTTTAAATGGCAAAAGTAAGTAAATACTAACCTTTAGAAATGTGGATATTGTTAAATGTCCAGAAAGAAAATGAAATCAATAAAAGGCATCTTTCGAGGTTTCTCAGTCTTGATTTTTGTGGTGGTATACTAGCATTTAAGACACTACATGTGACACCTCTTGTTGTGATTAAGTTTTTTTTTTCACTCACGTCTGACTCTCTCACTCCATCTGGGCTTTTCGTGGCAGAGATACTGAAGTGAATGGTCATTTTGTTCTCCACTCATTGACCAGATGAGGAAACTGAAGCAAATTGGTTGAAGTTGATGGGGTGCTTGGTTGCTTGTGCTTGGACCCCACTTTCAAGGTCACTTTTTCCCCCAGCCTCCCAACGCTATCCATGACTGTTGTCTCCCCAGCCCAAAGACACTATGCCTAGCAATAACTCATGAGTGGGTCCAAGTAAGGCAAAATCTCCAAGGCAGAAGTCACAAAGTCACAAGAACAATATTGTGTGTTGAATAATATCGAATGGATATATCACATTCCATATTATCCACAAGCATCTGCGCTAATTGAAAGAATGAATGGATCACCTACCCAGGAAAACTGAGTATCATGCTCCAAGGCAAAATATGGATTTTCAATAAAATAGAGGACTTTCAAGCTTTCTCAGTGAAAAGACCAGAGCTGAATAGAAAATTTGACTTTCAAACACAAGAATTAAGAGAAGCATGAAAAGGTAATCAAGAAAAAGAACAAGAAAAAAAATCAAAAAAAAAGAAAGTAACAAAAAAAATCTATTCTGATTTTGAAAGAAAAAAGAGTTTTAATAAAGAAAATTCATAACAACTGAAGAGGAAATAAATGAAGCCATCAAAAATTGTTCTGTCTAAATTGTATGCTAATAAAATATGTAATGTTGAAAATGAAAAAAAAGAAATAGGTATATTTCATAGAATCATATAAACAGTTGGAAGGGACCTCATAAGTCATGTGGTTCAAATGTTTTTTCTGAACTGGCATCTACCACATCCCTGAGAAATGGGCATTTCAACCTTCACTTGAAGGCGTATAGTGAAAGAAGGAAAAAAAAAACATTATGCACCTCAGTAATGATGTGACAAGCCCTGTGCCTTTTTACCTCACTAAAGGCCAGTTTACTAATATTATCTCATTTTTTCTTGATAATAACCCTGGAAAGCAGGTGCTATTATTATCCCCATTTTACAGATGACCAAATTGAGCTGGAGAGGTTAAGTGACTTGCCTAGGAATACGTAGCTAATAAGTGTTTGAGGTTATGTGTGAAGACAGATCTTCCTGACTTGACTGTCTCCAAGGCTAAGGAAACAAAAGTGTTTTCTGAGGCAAATTTTTTCTGTGCCATGGCAATGCGCCTTAGAGTCAAGTAGGACACATCGAATCCTTCTTCCACAAGACGGTCCTTCCAATATTTGCTCAGATAGCATGTATCCCCATAAGCTACCTTTTCATGGAAAGGATCTTTCTTCCAGTGAAGGTCATAGCATTACCAAGCCTCTTACCATTATGTTCACCATACTGGAAATGCTCTGCCCAGCAGAAAACCTAGAACAGAGTACACAATTGGTCTCTATTCCAGAATTCCAGGCCTCTCCCAGCAACGATAAACACACAAACTGTTTGTATGCCATTTGGTATACTTCTAGCTTGGCGAAATTACAGATTTTTTTTCATAATAACTATTGCATAACCCTATCTTCCTCATTTTTACCTGAATCATTGAAATCCAGAGGACTTTTGGGATCCCTTAGAGGGTCTTTTGGGGAGTTATTGTCGATATCATTGTAGTTTTTTGTATTAGCAATTCAATAAAGCCACAGGACCATTTTGGGATCTGTTATCTATTATTTTGAGTAGGGATCCTACTCCACTGGCTTCCATTTGGTCTTCTGAATATGGACCATTGTTTTTTCTTCAAGTCCAAGTTGGACTGGGGAGTTTGGAATGGGGAGCTTTGTAAATCTTACCCTGGTTACTTTTAGAAACTTGGATATTGTTAAGTTTAATGTTCAAAAAGTGATCAGAAATTGATAAAAGCCAACTTTTAAGAGTTCTCAGTCTTGAATTTTGTGATGGTATCTCCAGCATCTAGGACTGTGCATGTGAGACATGTTGTTGTGGTTAAGTCTTTTTTCAGTCACGTGTAACTCTGTCACCCCATCTGGGGTTTTCTTGGCAGAGATGCCAGAGTGGTTTGTCATTTTGTTCTCCAGCTCATTTGTCAGATGAGGAAATTGAGGAAAATAGGGTAAAGTGGATGGGGCAATTGGGTGCTTGTGCTTGGACCCGCATCCCGAGATCACATTTCTTCCTAGCCTCCAAACACTATCCCTGACAGTTTTCTCCCCAGCTCAAGCACACTGTGCCTAGCATAACTCATGAATGGGCCACAGTAAGACAAACCTATCTTTGGACATCACAAGAACAAGTTGACCTCTGAAGAAATTCTTTTGTAAAAAATCAGGACTATCTTGTACCCACAGAATTATCATGTATTGATTCTCAAAGTTATCATATTTAATCCAGAGGTCAAGCTATCAATATCAGCTCTCAAAGGTTTCTTGCTACAGACAGAACAGACCAAAAATGCCCCCCTGAAGACCCTCTTCCTATGGTTTCCAGTAGTGAATGATGCCTATGACCAAGGTTGTAAATTATCACCTGATTAGCATATCTGCCAGATAATCCCTTACTTCTTCCTAGATAAGCATTAGCATCAATCCTGTTAGGTTGCAAACTCCTTACAGAATACAAGTTCTTTAAGGAGCTGTCCCTGTCATATTGGCATTACAATAAACCTTTGCCAACTTGACTTAAAGAATGCTTGAGACCATGAATTTGTTCCAGACAACCCTTTTCTGTATTCTAGTCCTTGAGGGGTCCCAGAACACATTAAACTCCATCAAAATGACTTGCCCAGGGTCACATAGGTAATAAGTGTCTGAACTCAGGAAGATGAGTTTTCCTGACTCCAGGACCAGCGCTGTATGCACTATGCTATGGAGTCAAGTGCAACACATTGAATCCTTCTTTCACGGGATAGTCCTTCCAATATTTGCTCTGATAGCATCTACTCCCTAAGTCTGCTTTTCATAGAAAGGATCTTCCTTCCAATGAAGGTCATATGGAATGATTTCTAGGCCTGTCACCATCCTGGTCACCCTTCTGCAAATGTCCTGCCTAGAGTACCCACAGGGTCCCTATTCTGGAATTCCAGGCCTCTCCTAGCAACAGTAAACACACAAACTGGGAATCAGCCATCTGGGGATCAACTCACTGAGCTCTCCCAGATATTTTTCATAGCAACTATTGTGTAACCCTATCTTCCTCATTTTTACTTGACTCATTGAAATACAGGTGACCTTGGGTTGTCTTAGGGGGACTTTTGTTTTAAGAAGCAAGACAAGAATGACAGCTGTGCCAGGAACTGCCAGAGTTTTCCCATTTCAGTGGTTTATATCTTTTCAGAGTGCTTAAAGTTGATAGGTTAGATTAACCTGCCTGTCCCCTGACTGAAGAGAAGCCAGTATTTCTAAGTTAGTTTTGGCTTCTGGGTAATTATATCCTCAGTATTAATTCTGCAGCAAAGCATCTTTAAAATATCTTGGTATGAGATTAGATTGCCAGTATGCCCATCCCCTTATACAGTTGGGTTTGAGGTGATTAGTATAGTTTTTATTGTAGCAATAGCAAGCCCTTCTTAAGAGCTTATAATGTGCTGGTCACTGTGCTAAAACACTGGGAAAGAAAAAACATTTGAACCACATGAGCTCCCTTCCAACTGTTTATATGATTCTATGAAATATACCTATTTCTAGTATCTTTAAATCTGTAGAGAAATCTGCAGTGAAGAAAAAAAATAAATATGTCATCAAAATACTTACATTTTATTGGGGGAAGTAATATGCACATGACTGTGTCCATTCAGTTCCTGCCTAGGATGCTTATGTCTTGTGTGACTTAACCTGTGTTTGTCTCAGTTTCCTCATCTGTGAAATGGGGATACTAATAGCACTTATCTCCCAGGGGTGTTAGGAGAACAAAATGAAATGATTATTGTAAATCACTTTGAAAACCTTAAAAGTACTGTGTAATTGCTAACTCTTCTTGTAAAAGGGTTTAAGAGGCCAAGAAAGGAATTTTCTGGAAGTAATAGGGAACAGCTGGAGTTTATTGTGGCAGGAAGGGTATAACATGATCAGACCTGCACTTCAGGTAACAACACTTTGGCACCTGAGTGAAGGAGGGGCTAGAGTGAGAAAGAATTGAGGCAGAAACAAGATGGGCAAGCCGGCCTGCACCAATGTGGCAACTTCCATTAATGTAGTTTGGGGCATTATTAATTGACTATGAATTTTCTGAGCCTTAGATTCCTTATCTTTAAACAGAAAACAAGAGCACCTGTTTCTTATTCCTTGTCTCCCATGGATGCTGAGGATAATGGCAATGATATGCTGTGATTCAACATAAGCAGTGTGCTGTATAAATGTCATGTTTGTGGGCTCTTCCTCCCCTGGAAGCCTCTATGGAGCATGGAGTTGACCTCAGGTTTTTGGAAGCTCTACCACAGAACACAAGATATAAGGGCTTCCAGAATGGTATTGATGGCACACTCCATATCAAAGGCCAACTTAGCTAAATTCAGAGAGACTCATCACTTTAGAGAGAGAGTTGGGAACTAGGTGATGAATTATTTGAGGGAACAGCAATTCATTAAAGCATCTTCTCAGGAGAAAGATTGTCATCTGCATTGATGGGAGGAGTACTTAGGAGGGCAGGGGGTATGAGACAGTGGAAAGAGGATTACTCTCTGAATCAAAATAGCTGCATTCAGATCCTGCCTCTAATCTTTACTCTGTGTGAAACCTTGGACAAATCACTTCAGTTCTCTGGGCCTCAGATTTCTCATCTCTAAAACAGAGTCACTGAACTAGAAAGTCAAACTTACAGTTTCCACAGTATTATTAGTTCTTATAAAGTCAAATCGTTTATAGGCGTAGGGGTGAGGTCAAGCATGTCCTGATCTCTGCATTTAAGAATTAATTTGTGGAGATGGAAGATGGAAAGATCTACTGTAGCAGTACAAAATAACTTTGTAGTTAGTTTGTGCATATTTTGCTTTACATATATATGAAAGAAAAATTACTCTGTATTTCCTTTCCCTCTGTTTATACAAAAAAAATTCCCTAGAACTATAAGCCCCTTGAGGGCAGTGACTGTTTCCTCTTTTTCAACATATTCCCAACAGCTGGCACAACATCTTGCACATAGGAGGGCAGCAGTCAATGCATGCTGAATTGAATTGAGTTGAATAGAATCAAACTCATTTGGCAAGTATGGGGGTAAAGTTCCATTATAGCATGTAATGTAACAAGGATTACAAAATTATGATCACATCGAGATGATTGATCTATAGTATTATGTCACTGTTCATTAGATTGTAGGCTCCTTTCATTAGATTATAAGATTGTCCATTAGAGTGTCAGTTAATTAGAGTGAAAGTGGGGATTGTCTTTTTTCTCATTTTGCATCCCCAACCTTAGCATGGGGCACATTGTTTAGAAAACTTAAGAAATGTTTATGGATCAATTGATAGAATCAAAAATTCTTATAATCAATGATGCTTCTAATATGCACTAACTCATAATCCCTTTCTTTAAGTGACTTCCATGATAGAATCCACCAATCATGACATTTTCACAGCATTTTGGTTCTGCCATTAAGCAATACCAGTCTGCCATAATTCCCTTGCCATCCTCACTAGGGCAATTCACACAAATTCCTGACCCATGATACAAACAAAAAGGGCCTCATGCAAAAGGTATAAGTGATTCTAAGAGGACAGAGGGGGCAGACTAAGAAGCATTAGAAGCTTATTCAGTTGAAATTCTACCTCTGGGACAAATAGTTACCTGGGTGGAATTTGTTGGATAGGAGCCAACCTCTATTTCTTGGACAACCAGAGGATCTATGGCAGTGTTTCAAGGACTAGGTCAAGAGATACTCAGCTAATATCGGCAGCTGCATTTGGTTTGGTTTGTGTTATCAAGTTCTATCATGCTTTGGACGATTTTGTTGAATATTACAACATTGTTTCTTCTTTTACAGGGAGATTCCATCTGCCAAATCAGACCCATGTATATTTCTGAGTTCTTTTCTGGGCCCCAGCAGAACCCTGCTGATTGAGGGTCCTGTTGAACTTGAAAGGGGCCTGAAGCATCAACAACAACATATCTTCCTCTTTCATGATTTGTTTGTCGTGACCAAGATCAAGTAAGTATCTGAGTAAATGTTTTTATTCAAATGCAATGGAATCTTCTCAGCAAATGGCTATTGTGACCCCAAGGAAGATTGTTTCACTAATCAGCCCTTGTTTATCATGTGCCAGCCACTTTGGTGATGAGAAGTGTTGTGTTTGGTTTGGTTTTCATATGTTTGTCTTCTTCGAGTGCGCTCATTTCGAAGTATAGTTAGGTAAAGCTGTGTTCATTCATGTTGGGCTTGTTTCTGCAATGAACTTGCTTGTTACCTTGGACAGGCCACTAATCTCCTTGCTCCTTGGTTTTCCTATCCATAAAATAAGGGCACTGGACTTATGTCCCTTCTTGGTCTCAAAGGGGTTTTTAATTTAGCATGACCTTTGGTTTCACTCCTGCCCTCCCAGGGTTGTTATAAGAACGATGCTTCCTAAAACCTTAAAGTATTGTTGACAGGATCATTATGTTGAAAATTGTCATTGGAAACCTCCTAAAAAGACAGGTCCCTTCTGTATATGGATTATGCTGAAGAGAATTAGATCTTTCTCTGATGAGTGTTCAATTTTGCAGTGAAGGCCCGTCCAGGTCATTACTTCAAACATCAACCTTGATTTTTTCATGTGTCTGTGGGTAGATGATATCCGTGCGTGAGAGATTGGGCTACATCTTTACTGACTTTAGAACATTTTCTGGGTGTGTATTGTTCAAATAAATCCTTGATAACCTCACCATTTTTGTCTTTTCTCTTCAAATTGATTACACTACCAGCCAAAAAATTCCATTAAGATTAAGGCTTTAATGAAGAAGGCTCTAAACTAGGATAGTCAAGGAATCAGAGAAGTGAACAGGGAACATAATTAATCTTGATGTCCAATTGTTCACCCTCTGTTTCCAACTTAAATCACATTTATTACTAGCTGAACCTACAGTGCCACTATTCTTCAGGTGTTCAAAAAACAATCCTTGTTATAAATGACTACACATGAGTAAAACTTTTCTCTTTCATCCCTCTAGCCTCCTCTCCCAAACTGTCTGTGTTACTGTCTGTGTTAGTAAGCAGAAACATATGGTGGAGAACAGGGAAAGGGAAAGACTGGGGAAAGAAATCATAGAGATGAACTGTTTTACCTTCTCCCAGTAACCAGAGATACTTCTTTTCTCTCTGAACTTCAGAAAAAGTGTTAGGATTATAGAATGTTAAAAAAGTAGACAGAAGAAGATGAATGTACAAGTTTTTCATTTATGTTTGTCTTCAAGGGATTTCATAGCATAGTAAGACCTCAGAGTTCTGGAAAAAAAAAAGTTCATCCAATACAAACCATACAAAAGAATGATTCTCCTCAACTGCCCATAGAATCCCCAACAAGAGCAGTGCAGCCTCCCCTTGAAAACTCCCAGAGAGAGAAATCCCACTATTTCTTCCTAAGGTGGGCCATTCTGCTCTTGGATAGCTTGAATAATTTATCAGAAAGCTTTTTCTTACAGGAAGCCAAAGTATAGCTTTCTTTAATCTCTACCTGTTCCTCTTAGCACTTGGCACTCTGATGCCAAATAAAGTAAATCTACTTCCTCTTATTGTAAAGGAGTGGTTCAAATAGTTTACAACAGTCATTCTTTTGCCCACTAGTCTTGCCTTCTGCAAGTTAAGCATGGCCAGTTCCTTGAATGATGTTACTTTTAGAATTCCTTTCCATGCACTTATCATTCTGCCTACCTGAACTTTTCAATGGCCAGTATTGCCTGCACAGTTGGGTTTCTCTACCAAAACTATACAATTTTACATTAATCCCTCTTAGCTTTCATTTCATTAGCTTTAGTACTATGTTTTAGACTATGAATGTCTTTTGGGGATGATAATTCCATCACCTAACTTTTTTGTGTTTTTTTTTAAATTTCAGAAGCACAATCATTCATTAACGTCATTGCTAAAAATATTACATGGATAAGAATTTATTAAGTGACTACTGTGGGCCAGGCACTGTTCTAAGAAGCCTTGGGGATGAAAAGAAAGACCAAAGATGGTCCCCATTATCAATGGGCTCACAGTCTATTAGGGGAGTGAACATGCAAACAATCATGTACAACATATATGTATATATATATATATATACATATACATATATATATATATATATGATAGATTGAAGATAATCTCAGAGAGAAGACCTTAAGGATGTCCTGGGAAAGGCTTCCTATAGAAAGTAGGACTTTAGCTGACACTTGCAGGAAGTCACAAGCCCAGAGGCCCAGATGAAAATGGAGAGAGGCCAGACGTGGGTCAGAGACGGTGTGTGCTGTAGCAAAAGAGAGAGCTTTTGGTGACAGAATGGTTTAAACCATTCTCTGCTTCCTAATGTTCTTTTTATTATGTCATGTTTGAGTCAAACAAAATTAAGTCCTAATTTTGTGAGATATTTTATAATGCAATATTAATATTTAATCAACAGGTCTTATTTTTACCATGATATCTCACAAAACCTTTCATCCTGGCAGCCCTCATGCCCATAAATATGTATACCTGCTTTTCTGTTGGCAGAGGGTATCCCTTCCCCTCCCTCTCTCCTGGAAATGAGTAAAAAGGTGCAGTGAATAGTGTCTATGCCTTTTCCAGAGTATGTGCATTGATCCAGTGCCCCAGAGGAGAGAGAGGACCTAGATTTAAATCCCAACTCTACCTTTCACTATCTGTTTGACCTTGGGGCAAGTTATTTAGCCTTTCTGGGCCTCAATTTCCTTATCTGTAAAATGAGGGAGTTGAACTAAACAGCCTCAAAGGGCACCATTCCAGATCTAAATTCATAATCTTATAATCTTTGTGAAGCTTCCAGAAAGAAGATCACATGCTTCAACATTTAGTTTGGACAAGATTAGAATGCCCACAGGTGTGGATGCAGAGTTTGTTATGAGGTCAGGAGGAATGCAGAGGCAGACTAGAGTTTATCCATGGAGGTTTTTAATTATGCCCAGTTGGGTCTATAGAGTATGCATCCATTCCTTAAATTGGAATTTGTCAAGAATGTGAGTGTCAGCAGAAATAGCATTTAGAGATCACTAAGGATAAAGAAATAAATGTCAGTTCTTTAATACTCTCATTCATTCAACAAGCATTTGTTGCTATTTGCATAAGTCTTTCATTATGTCTATCAACAGTTCTGGGGACTAAAAGGGAATTCAAAGGAAACAGAAAAAAATCCTTGTTCTTCAGGAGTGTACAATCTAACTGTAACACATTCATTTTTATTTCTTAGGAAAGAATGTTCTCCTTCATGCTTCTGGCTTTTCTCCCTCTATAATTACCAGGATATTTAGAGAAAATAGATAGTTGTTTACTGTTTACTGTTTTTCCTTCATAGTATTGCTATCTAAATGGTCTTCACATAATATAGACTGAGCTTTTATGTAATGACCAAGTTCTTTTCCCACTGGAAAAAAATGCTGTTTTTAAGAAAGGTGGGTAGGATCTAGGCACTTTTTTTCCTCCACATAGCTGAACTTTTGCATTGGTGGGCTTTTTTCCTTCAAGATCTGAACCAGACTAAGAGTTCAAAACCAATGCTCACATTTTGCCTCCTCACATTATTAATAGGCATGTTGTCTGCTCCACATCTTTGTAGCTTCACCCCAAGTGTAATTGTGAAATCACAGAATAAATATTTTGCAATGTGAAGTAGAATATTTCAGGTTTAACTCAATATTTTTTAAGTAGGACTTATTTTCATGCACTTTTGGAAACTTTTTAAAGGGAAAGACAGTACAATGTAGGAGAAAATACATTGTTGGAATCAGGGGAGAACTTCATTTGAATTTTGGACCCAACACTTCCTATCTGTGTAAGTATGAGCAAATTATTTATCCTTCCTGGACCTTAATGACCCCTACCACTACCACTACCACCACCACCACCACCACCACTACAACTTCTACCACCACTGCTAGTATTGCTACATAGCTAGCTAGCATTTGTATCACATTTTAGGGTTTGTAATGCATTTTATACGTATAATCTCCTTTGATCCTCATATCAACCTGTCAGGTAGGGAAGTGCTATTACTATTATGATATCCATTTTATGGATAAGGAAACTAAAGCTATAAAAAGTGAAAAGTCTTACCTGGGGCTCACAGAGCTAGAAAGTACCTGAAGCAAGATTCAAACTCAGGCCTTTCTGACTAGCTACTGCATGACCTAGCCAACACAAGTAAAATGGGAATGACATACGAAGACTAAATGAGATAATGTATGAAACCACTTTGTAAATGAGAGCATTAAAGAGATATTGTTGTTACTTTTATTATTCTTCCTTAAGGCAGTAATTTCCTGGCTTACGAGCTGTTTATTAGAACCCAAGACTGTCCAGATATCAGGATCATTTAATTTAAAGCAAAAAGGAACTTTAGATATTATCTAGTCCAACCCTTATATGGTGTAAATGAGAAAATGGAGACCTAGAGATATTGAGTGACTTCCAGTCAGTCCCACACACTAACTGGGTGACTCTGGGCAGGCCACTCAATACTCTCTGGCCTTCAGTCGCCTCATCTGTACAATGTTAGGATTGTACTTGATGGGGGCAGAGCCAAGATGGCGGCTGGAAAGCAGGGACTAGCGTGAGCTCCCTACCAAGTCCCTCCAAAAACCTATAAAAATGGCTCTGAACCAATTCTAGAACTGCAGAACCCACAAAATAGCATAGGGAAGCAGGGCTCTAGCCCAGGACAGCCTGAATGGTCTTTGGGTAAGGTCTATCCTGCACAGAGCTGGGAGCTGAGGTGAGCAGAGCTGAGCGGAGCAGAGCCCAGGTGGGCGGCGTGGACCGACCAGACCACGGACCGACCAGACCAGGAGCCGGGCGGAGCGTACCCTAGCACCCTGAATTAGTGAGCTGTGGCATTTACCAGACCACTCAACCCACAAACACAAAAGACAACAGAGAAGGTTAGTGGGAAAAGCTGCTGGGGAGGGAGTTTGTGGTTCGGGCACCACCCCTGGGGCAGCAGAGATGGGGCAGCTACAGAACTACAGCTGCAGTTGCTTCTGGCCCCAGGCCCACCTGGTGGGAGGAATTAAGTGGTTGATCAGAGCAGGAGTGCAGAGCCTGCTGAAGATTTAAGCCCAGTCCAGGTAGGGGGTTCTTGGGGAAGGAGGAGTGCTGCTGTGGCAGCACATCTGCCCAAGCGTGGAACATAGAACTCTTTAGTCTATAAGCAGCCATACCCCGTTGAAAAATTCAAAGG
>JAQQSZ010010885.1:0-12394 GCA_028646595.1 Phalanger gymnotis
GCGCTGCCACACCAGCACTCCTCCTTCCCCAAGAACCCCCAACCGGGACTGGACTTAGATCTTCAGCAGGCTCTGCACTTCTGCTCTGATCAGCCACTTAATTCCTCCCACCAGGTGGGCCTGTGGCCAGAAGCAACTGCAGCTGTAGTTCTGTAGCTACCCCACCTCCACTGTCCCCAGGGCAGTGGCCCAACCGCAAACTCCCTGTCCCTTGCAGCTTTTCCCACTAACCTACTCTATTGTCCTTGGTGTTTGTCGGTTGAGAAGTCTGGTAACTGCCACAGCTCACTGATTTAGGCTGCTAGGGCACGCTCAGCCTGGCTCCTGGTCTTGTCGATCTGCGCTGCCCATGCTGGGCTCTGCTCGGCTCCCCTCCACTCCCAGCTCCGTGCGGGATAGACCTTACCCAGAGACCATCCAGCCTGTCCTGGGCTAGAGCCCTACTTCCCTCTGCCACTTTGTGGGTCCTGCAGTTCTAGAATTGGTTCAGAGCCATTTTTGTATAGGTTTTTGGAGGGACTTGGCAGGGAGCTCACGCTAGTCCCTGCTTTCCAGCCGCCATCTTGGCTCCTAAGAGCCTTATATGGCTTCTTCTGACCACCATATGAGCACTTGCCCTGTTCGAGTTCTTAAAAAAAATAGTCTTTTAGGCAAGCATATGTTTGGCATTAGAACAAAGCAGCCAGCCCATTGGAGTTGACCTCTCTGCAGTAGAGTTTGAATGCTTGGCCATTTAGTACAACTGAGTACCTCAGTGGCTGATACCTTATCCTTCCAGGTGATCTTCAGAATCTTCCTAAGACAATTCAAATGGAAGGTACTCAGTTTCCTGGAATGGTGCTGATACACTGTCCAGGTTTCACAGGCATACAACAAGGAGGCTCATATAGAAGGTGGTGCTTGAACTGAACTTCAAAGGAAACCAGGAAGCATGAGCATTAAAGAAGCAGGGAAGGCATTCAAGGCATGGAGTACTGCAAGGCCATGGGAAGTAGATGGTAGATGGAGGGTCATATGTGTAGAACAATGCATAGGGCAATATGACTGGGTGATTGACTATGCTGAAGAAAGCAATATAGAAGAAGCTGGGTAAATAAAATGGTGCCAGGTTGGGAAGAGCTTTAAATGTGAGACAGAGGGGTTGATATTTGATCCTACAGGTAACATGAAGCCTCTGGAGTTTATGTAGTAGAGAGTGACATGATCAGACCTGAGGCTCTGAAAAAAAATACTGAGTTAGCTGTGTAGAACATGGATTGAAGCGGGGAGACATTGGAGGCTGGTGTTGAATACCATTTAAAACATGTTGGCTCTTACCTACCTTTCTAGTCCAATTTCATATTAATTCCCTTGGCAAGTTACTTTAGCCCTCTTAGTCCCAAAATTGGACCTAAGGTACACTGTTAGCATGGAGACAGACTTTCAACATCTCCTTTCCTTTGTCCTTTTAAGTGTAACATGCTGCCAGGACATACTTCTGAGATTTAGTATATCAACAAATGCCTTTATGATTTTAGGTTGAGAGGTACTGGCGCTGGTTGACTGGGTCTGCTGGTAAAGTGTGCCAAAATTCTCCAATATACCTTCCTATTGGCAAGGACAACAATTGATATCAGGTATTTGCCCAAGTCTAATCTGAACCACACTTTTGGGTTCTGACATTCCATTCAATCCAGCACACATGGAGAAGGTGCCTGCTGTGTGCAGAGCCTTGTATGTGGGCATGTATAAGAAATGTCTTCTTAAAAATGAAAAAAAAAATCCTCCTTCATTTGCAAATTCACATCCATTGTGGGGTTTTACTCAACATTAACTATTCTTCGGGTAGAAACACTTTTGTTTTTATCTTATCATGCGGCAGAGCAGAAGAAATACTTTGATAGTCCAAAGGTGGGGTAGATAAGTAGATATAGTAAAGCAGGAGATTTGATATTCCTAATGGATTTTCTTGATGCATTGGGCATTTGACATGGTGACTTGGAACACCTCTGGAGCACTCCTAGGTGATGGGAGTGGAGCTAATCTAAAGTAGAATTCTGGAAAGAAAGAAAAATGTCTGTGGCAGAGCATGGTATGTTCTTCCTAGGAACTTCATACTCCCATACCTGTGCTGGGCATAAGTGATTGAGCTTCATCAGTGCAGATTCTGGTTGGGTTGGGAGGAGGGGGGCATTTCTAGCACATCTTGTGGGAGACTCTGGGCATGAACGCTTTATAGAAAAAGGAATGCAGGAAAATTCCACAGAGAGAAGGAAAAGAAAGGAAACAGTGGACCTGGATCCAGAAAGCTGCCCTGCATTTTGGATGCCTCCCCTCCATCCTGTTGGTGCAAGGCTGGAATACAAAGGCATTGTCTTTTGGTCTTTGAGGCAGTCGAGCATTTCAGAATGTAGACATTGCCACTCTTTATGCAGCTAGAAAGAGGATATAGGTTTTCAGAGCTCTTCCGCCCTTTTCTACCTCCTTCCCTCAGTTGTGATTTCCATTTCTAGAAGGCAGGCTGATGAGAGTTTGTCAAAAGGCCTTTTAGAGCCTGGGCTCAAACACTCACATGCAAACATTGTGTGCTAGGGCCTTGACTCTTTCCTGAGCTGCTAAGTTGTGCTGGGATAGCATCTTGGGGAGTTTGGTGAGAATGAACATGGAAATATGCAGAACGACCAGTAGAGTTGGCCATTATCTGGCATGAACGTGTGGGGAAAACCTCCATTGCTTGGGGGTTTGGGGAGGTTAGGGGGTTTTTGGCCAGATATTTTCATTAGTCATTTGAAAAGTGATCAACTGGTAAAGTGGCCAATCCAGACCATCATGTGCTGTGCTGAGAAATGAATTGACTTACCCAGGGTCACACAACTAGTATGTGTCAGAAGCTGGATTTGAACCTAGATCTTCCTAACCTTAGAGCCAGCTCTCTATCCACTACATCATGATGCTTCTTAGTGTGGGAATGTATAGTTTGGGAAATGGGTGATGAGTATGTTTCCTCTCAACCATCTGTTGTTGTTCAGTCATTTTCAGTTCTATCCAACTCTCTACAATCCCATTTGGGGTTTTCTTGGCAGACACTAGAGTAGTTTGACAATACTTTCTCCAACTCATTTTATAGAAGAGAAAACTGAGGCAATCAGGGTTAAGTCATTTGTCCAGGGTCACAAGGTAGTAAGTGTGTAGGATGAGATTTGAATCCAAGATATGAGGCCTGGTACACTCTATCCATTGTGCCACCTGGCTATTTATTCCCTACTAAATATTTAATCTTATTTTAAGTAAATGTATTTTTGTGTTTTCATGATGCCATAACCAAATCAAGTAGGTCTGGGAAGATGCAGAGAAAAGGCAAGGGGAGGGTTGGGTGAGTGGAGATTTTGAATAGGTGGTAGTGATCATCTATATATAGTATTTTTATAATACTTTACAAAGCACTTTACATTGACATCTCCTTTGAACTTAACAATAACTCTGGAAGGTAGGTACCATTATAATCCCCATTTTATAGAGGAGGAATCTGAGACAGACAGAATGTCAGTACTTGTCCAGAGTCCCACAACTAGGAAGCACCTGAACCAGCATTTGAAGTCAGGCCTTCCTGGCTTCAAATCCAGCACTCTGTCTGCTATGCCACCTAGCTTTCTAAGAGTAAAGGAGTCTCCAGGAATGTAATCTAGGAATGTAGCTAAACAATGCTGGTTCTTTATGTAGAATTAAGGCCTCTATTTTGGAATTTTTTCGTATTGTTTCTTAGGGGAAATATTTTCCATTTAACAATTGGTTCATAGGTCTTAAAGTTTCGGATTTTTCTTTAGTCATATCTAGAGGAGAACACTGTATTCCATGGTGTGATATCATATGAATCAAAGCTTGGAACATTTATAGCATAAAAGAAACTGAGAAGGGTAATCCAAATAGTTGATGAAAAGTTTGTAAAAAAAAATCACGGATGCTGTTGAGTGGTTTTTGGATGAATACTTGTGCTGGCATTAACAGTTCTTAATCCTACAGGGGCAACCTTAAGAAATTAGAGAACTTTGTCTCAACCTGAGGAATAATTGGAAACAAACATGGCAGAGCCTAGTGGTAAAACCAAGTACACATCTGCACAAAATAAAAGTCTTTTCAATGTATCATTTCAAAAAAAAAATTATGTTTAATTTACGGACTAAAATAAACATTTCTATGACAGTATAATAAAAAAAAGATGATCACACATGAAGTAGCAAATCTATTTTATACAACTTGCTATTATTTTAAAATATGTATTCATATATATAATAAATTTATTATATAAATTTCTTTTTTCCCCCTTTTTCTTCCTCCCCCTTGCCCTAGACATGGCTACCATTAGACACACACACATATACACATACATATATATGTATATATACATATATGTGTGCACAAATATAATACATGCACAGATATGTAAAATCTTTCTATACCTCTCTCAGTTATTTCTTTAGATGCAGGTAATATCTTGCTCATATGTGCTTAATAGTTAATTTGGATATTTATTATAATTAAAATGTTTTAGTTGCTTGAAGTTATTCTGAAAACAATATTGCTGTTACTGTATACAATGTTCTTTTGGTTCTGAATCATTTCTTCACTAAAAAAACATACACATGACTTTTCCATACCAAGAATTCTTTTCTTATTTTAGTTAGGTTTTCTTCAGTAAATATTTAGAAGTGTCCTGTGAATTTTAAAAAGAATTATTAAGCTAAAAAAAAGAAACTCAGATAAATGACACCTGCCTCCCCCCAAGATGAGAATAAAAGTAGATACTTGTTACCATGGATGGGAATGATATTCACCTCCTGTAAGTATGAATCTTGCTCTTTGAAATGTATTATCTAACTTGCTAAGGGAATTCATTTTTTGTGGTTTGTATTTATGGTTATACTTTAAATAAGGGTTTGTAATCCTACAAATTCTATCGACAAAACAGCTGGAAAGTGGGACGCTAGCTCTCAGCTACCTTTCTAGTTTAATTCATATTACTCCTTTTAGCAAATCTCTTTACCTCTCTTGGCCTCAGGTCCTCTTCTGTTGGGCTGAATGGCCTCTTGGGTTTCTTCCAACTCTAAGCCTAGGATCCTATCATGCTTCTTATGTTCTCTATTCCAGTCATTCCAGACATAGTATCCCATCTCCTTTCTCTCTGCCTTTTTATAGTTAGTCTTCCATGTCTGGAATGTGTTCCCTTTTAACTTCTGTTCTCTTTCCAAGTACAGCCCCAGTCCCTCCAATTATTAGCACTCTTCTCTTGAAATTTGGTTGTATTACTTTCCAATAAATATTTGGTATTTATTATGTCTCTGTTGTATCTCTCCAGTTGTGTGAAGCTTCTTGAGGGCAGGGACTGATGTATTTTAATTTTTTGATCACTTACTTCTAACACAGTGTCTCAAATATTATTACCTCCAGCACTAACCTGGAGATGCTGGTCATACATTAACCACTTTAGGAACACTTATTGGTTTGAGTAGGTGCTTAATAAATACTTGTTAAGTGAAACTGAGAAGATCTGGATACTGCTTTTTAGACAAAATCTTTCTGATTTGGGGATGGTATTTGGTCCAGATCATTCACATATAATTTGGCCCATCTATCTCTTCGTGGCAACTCACATTTTTTGTGAAGTTAAAAAAATCTTTTTATGATTATTATTAGAACTACCTTTTGTAAAGAAAATCATAACGCTTGTCCATGTGAAAGAAGAAAACAACAAGAAAGTAAACCAGAATTTAGGAGAATCTTGGGAAATACCTAGAATATAAGTTAATGTGAAAACACAGAAGGATGTGACATTAGAGTTTGTTTGGGGCAGGGATTCCAAGACAAACAAAAAAATATATATATTTCTTCTGTACATAAAGTGTGTCTCTTGAAAGGGAAGTGATATTTCCTTTCTCAATAATTCATGGAATCATAAACATTTAGGTCTTATAGGCAGATACGGAGATGGACTTTTAGTAGATTCTTCCTTGGAAACAAACCAGAAAATACATCTCTGACCTTTTCCTAAGCATCTCTAGAGAAAGATATTTCAGAACTCTCCATTGATAGCATGTTTTAGTTACTTAGTGTGGGGATTTCTCCTTTGCAATGAATCAAACATTTTCTGGTATTCTTCAAATCACAGTTTCCTAATTTCATAGATTTAGAATAGGAAGTTTCCCCAGTGTCATTTGTGCAACCCATTAATTTTTACAGCTGAAGAAACTGAGGCTTAGAAGGGTGACACGACTTCTTCAAGGTCACTCAGCTAATAAATAGGAGAACTCAGGCTAGGAAGCCAGGTCCTCTGACTCCCTATCTTTTTCTTTGTCTAACTAATCCATTTCCTCTGCTTTTCCCCCAGTGGAGAGAGGAAATAGTGGATGATAATGATATAATTATACTTTTCTAGCAGTAAGTCACAGCTTTCAGAGGCTCAATTTCTTCATGTACAGATTGATGCCAATATTACTTATGCTATTTCTTTTGCAAGGTTATGTAGGTCAAATGGGATATGTGTAAAGAGTTTTTGAAGTGTAAAGTAGTACATAAGTGAGAAAGTTTTATTTTTATAATAATTATGGTTAATAATAATAAGTTTGTTGTCTATTTGAATGGAATAGCAAGTTAGGCATAGTAGATTTGCAGTTTCATGTACAATCATCTTTTCATTGCACTGTTATGGAAATGCTTGTTTTATTCTATAAATTAAAAATAAAATTAAAAACAACAACAATAATTCTGGAACTCTTCTAAAGATGCTTTCAGCAGGCCTACACAAAGCAGATTTACATTCTGATATTTTATTCAGACTAAAAAATCAATTATTTTGTCTATTTGTGTAGAATGTTAACATTAAAAGAACATTAAATATAATAGCAGGGTAACAACTCATCATAGCCTTTTCCATATGAACTCCCTAAAAAACATTATAGTGAGATGAATAATAATGCAACCCTTTCTTCCCAAGTGTCCATGACTTACTCTGACCAACGTACATTTCCATTCTCATGTGGGGGCAGCTGATACCTTAGCTTCTAGGGATAATATTTGAGGATGACCACACTTTTAACCTTGCATCTCTTGAGTCCCTAGTGGTGTGTTTCCATAGATGTTATTAGACCCAATTATCTCTTGACAAAGACATTTACTCATATAACATAGCAAGAATTTTAATATCAAAACATTTCTTCATAAAATCAAGACATACTCTGTAATCAGTATAAACAGCATTTTTGAAGTAGAGAAGACCCACTTACAGTATAATGATAGTGAGACACATACATAGGGAAAACATAGCCCAGGTAATTCACAACTGTGGAAATGTAAGACTCTTATGGACAATATTTTTCTTGAACTATAGAGTCTTATTATATTTTCTCCTTCTTTAATTGCCTTCATAAAGTTTAACACTGGCATGGCTTTTAGGCTAGAGAGGTGGCTGTGCTGCTTGATTGAATCTCTCTATTGCTCAGCTGTATCAACTCCACAGAGACCATGATCTCTCCATTGGACTCCCTTCATTGGGCTGCTCCACTTTTTAGGAGAAGCTATTCTTTCACTCAGATGAGCTAGCTCCCCAATGGCACCTGTAGTCTTTGCCAATTCTTACTTCAAGTTCATCTGAAGGCCCCTTTTGACTGTGCTCTTTGAGTATAAGCAGAGCTACTTGTCCTAGCTTTGGTCAAAGCTTCACCAGTCCATCTCCCTTGTCTAGGCTCCGAAGTTGTTTTTCTTCTCCATTTCTCAGGAAGCAGTAAAAGTGCAGAGATATATAGACTCTCCTCTTCTTTTATTTTGCAACCCTTCCTCGTTAAGAGCTGGTTTCCCTAGTAAGAAGCCTCACTTTAACTCATAGTGACCATTTACTGTAGTTCCTGCATTGTTATCTTTGCAATCTGTGGCCATTGGCCTGGTAATGCCCAAACAGCTCTGGGATTCATGCTTCCCCAGTTCTAAATTTCTCCTGCTGGTCTTATGAAAATGAGTAGCTATAAACTAAGGTACCAAGGCAGTCTATATTTGGGAGGTGAGCCCATTTTCTTTGATGATTTTTTGGCTTTCCAAAACAAGTATTCAAAGCTCCGTGTTGTATCTAGAGTAGCTAGGTGGCACAATACATAGAGCGCTGGGTATGAAATCAGGAAAACCTTAATTGAAATCCAGTCTCAGATACTTACTAGTTGTGTGACCCTGGGCAAATGACTTAACCTCTACTTGCCTCAGTTTTTTCACTTGCATAATGATGATAATAGCAGCACCTATCTTCCAAGGTCGTTATGAGAATCAAATGTGATAATATTTGTAAAGTGCCTAACACTGTGCCCGGTACACAGTAGGGGTCATATAAATATTAGCTATTATTACTAGCTATTATCTGTCTTCACATCTTATGACCTACAGACTTGTCAAAGTCTGGAGGGCACAATTTTCACAATGATAATGATGTCATCCTGATGACAATAATGATGCCAGACCTAATCATTGCTACTCAAAATTACAGATGAATTATCCTCATGGATTAGAGACATTGCTTTTTTTTTGGAAATTTTGTAGAAATGCCAAAGGTGAGTGAAATACCAATAGTACAAATACAAACCCATAAAATATCCCCGAGAATTTCAAAATTACAAAATTTAATGGAATGCCATCACAAACAAAACCATTGTTCACAGTTGTTCAGACATGATTTTAACACTAGAGCAGGGTGCTCACACTGATGATGTTCTGAGGGCCTTGAAGAACAGACGACAATGAAATGTGAGTATGCATAGCTGATGACAAATTAGAAAAAGCTTATAGTGCTAACTGTGAAAGCAGCTCTAGGGCATTAACTTCTGCTGGGAGATATTTTTTTTCAGGAATTACTTGTTGCCATTGATGTTCAATTGACCACGAAAAAAAAAAAGATCTGTCTTCAAAGACATATAGACCCAGGGTACAGAGTGTCATTGTAGGTAATGAAAGTCTTACACCTACCAAATACTAAGAAAGATAGGATCAAGTGCCCAAAATTATAATGTAGAAGCTCACTATATTTTATCAACCAACAAGTGGCAAATCACCATAACAGATATCTGTCCAGGCTCTCACATATAGCATTGACCCATAGTTTCTTTTTAATGTAATATTAATTCATTTAATTCCATATGTTTATAAAGTTATAAAGTTACTGCTATCTTTCCTCTTATGTCACCTTGATTTCCCTTAAAAATAAGAACATTTTTGAGAGATTATATTCATTTTATTTTTCTTTAAAATTGATTATTTCTTGCATTGACAAAATTTTTACTAGTATCCCTTCCTCTCCCAGAGAGACATTCTATATAATTAATAATACTTTTAAAGAACAAAAAGATGGGAAAATCAGCAAACCTGATCAGTATACTGAAAAGGTCTGAAAATATATGAGTTCAACACCTGTAGAAATCTTTCCCACTTCTACAAAAATATGGGGGTGGGGATAGAGGAGATGTTTTCCCTTAGCTCTTCATATTGATCTGCCCAAAGTACAGATCTGCTCATGTCACCCCTTATCCAATAAATTCCAGTAGCTGAAATATAAAGTCCTCTGCTTGGCATTTAAAACCCTTTGTAACTTGGCTCTTTTCTACCTTTGAAGTCTTTATACACACTATTTCCCTCTACTTACTCTGCTATCCAGTGATACTAGGCACTTTCAGATTTCATTGACTGTCACCCATTCCCAGAATTCTCTCCCTTCTCATCTCCACCACCCAGATTTCTTGACCTCCCTGCTAAAATCTCACCTTCTTCAAGAAGCTGTTCCAGACCCTCTGGTAATATCCTGTCCATAGCTTATTTGTCTCCCTTATTAAACTGGGATATCCTGGAGGGCAGGGACTGATTTTTCTTCTGTTTATCTTGCCAGTGCTTAGCATAGTGTCTGGTACATAGTAGCCACTTAGTAAATTCTTGTTGACTTGACTTGTTTTCTCACACCTCTTCTTTGAGGCCATGGTGTTCTATGCAATTTTATAACATCCACTTTTTCATTGTTTTATGGTTGTTGGTCTTTCTAATTACATTGTTAAAGTCATGATGTGTATTGATTTCTTACTTGGCTTACTTCATTCTACATCAGTTCATTTAAGTCTTTCCATGCTTATCTGTCTTCATCATATTCATTGTTTCATTTCAAACCAAGACGAGTCCGTATCTCCTATACTTCTCTACTTCATCCAAAATGATTATCTTCCCTTTCCCATCCTCCTCCTATGCACAATTTTTGGTTCCCTATGTTGTCTTCCTTCTTCGAAATTTAAGCTCTTTGAGTACAGGGACTATCTTTTTGCTTGTATCTGTTTAGCATGTCTGGCTCACAATTAGGTGCTTAATAAATAAGTGCCATTGCATTTATGCCACATACTTTGTTTAGCCATTCCCCAATCTTTGCTATACAAAGAATGCGGCTAAAAATATTTTGAGGTAAATGAAGGGGTTTTTTTCTTATCAATGACCTCCTATGGGCATAAGCCTAATAGTAGAATCACTGTATCAAAGAGTATGAATAGTTTAGTCACTTTATCTGCACAATTGTTTTTTTAAAGTACTTATACAGGGGTGGAACCAAGATGGCAGAGAAAAGGTGGGTACTCTGACATTTCCCCAAATATGTTAGAAGACCTTTAAGCAATGCCATAAGACAGTTCCTGAAGTGGCATAATCCACAAAAGGATGTGGTGAAATAATTTTCTAGCCAAAGTCAACTTGGAAGGTCAGCAGGAAAGGTCTGTCACACAAGGCTAAGAGAGAAACACAGTCCAGTGTGGGGCACATAAGCACATACTAGGCCCCAGCAAACCAGGAGCTGGCCTAGGAAGCCATTGAATCATCATCATCAGCAGTTGCTTCCAGAGGTCTCAGCCCACAAATGGTAAGGGGTTTGAACAACTGATCAGAAGGAGATTATAGGGGTCTCTTTGCTGGCGCTGGGGTTAGGGCACTATTGCTTTTCCCACACTTAGATCTGGGTTGTAGTCCTGGGTGGCAGTCCCAGGGAAAGGGTAAGCACTAGCATAGCAGAGCTTGTAGCCTCAGCAAAGTGGGGACCCTCTTCACAATTTCAAGGCAGAAAAAAATGCTTGTGGTCACTCATAGACCAGAACACAGATCAGGAGGGTAGTAAACACACATCTCTTTTGATCATACCACCTTGGAAGAACTTACAGGTCTCTAGAAGTATCTCTGAAAACAACTGCACAAAAACTCTAAAGCTTGTGTTAGTGTACCCTCCCCTGGGAACAGAGTCTTACTTTAATGCAGTTAAAAGTCAAGAAATAGATGGGAAAAATGAGCAAACAAGAGAAAAAATATCTGACCATAGAAAGTTATTATAGTGACAAGGAAAATCAAAATATGCCCTCAGAAGAAGATAACAAAATCAAAGCTCCAAAATCCAAAGCTTACCCCTACAAAAAATATGAATTGGTCTCAGGACATGGAAGAGCTCAAAAAGGATTTTGAAAAATAAAATAAGAGAGGTAGAGGAAAAGTTGAGAAGAGAAATGAGTGATGCAAAAAAATCATGAAAAAAGGAGTCAAAAACTTGTTAAAGGAGACACAAAAAATACTGAAGAAAATAATAAATTGAAAACTAGACTAGTCCAAATGGCATAAAAATGCACAAAAATCCAATGAAGAAGAGAATCCCTTGAAAAGCAGAATAGACCAAATGGAAAAAGGCACAAAAATTAACTGAAGGAAAAAAAAAGAATTTCTTAGAAAGTAGAACTGGCCAAATGGAAAAGGAGACAGAAGAGCTCACTAAAGAAAATTTCTCTTTAAAAATCAGAATAGAGCAAATGGAAGCTGTTGACTTTATGAGAAATCAAGAAATAAGAAAACAAAACCAAAAGAACGAGAAAGAATGGAAGCCAACATGAAATATCTCATTGGAAAAAATAAACCCAGAAACTGAACTTGAAATAGACTCAGCAGAGATAATTTAAAAATTATTGGGCTACCTGAAAGCCATGATAAAAAAAAGAACATAGACATCTTTCAAGAAATTGTCAAGGATGACTGCCCTGTATTCTAGAACCAGAGGGTAAAATAGAAATTGAAAGAATCTATTGATACCCTCCTGAAAGACATCCCAAAAGGAAAACTCCCAAGAATATTATAGCCAAATACCAGAGCTCCCAGGTCAAGGAGAGAATATTTCAAGCAGCCAGAGAGAAACAATTCATGAATTGTGGAGCCACAGTCAGGCTAACACTAGATTTAGAATTCTATCAAACATTTAAAGAACAATTAGTTCCTATACTTTGTAGACTATTTGGGAAAATAGGTGAAGAAGGAGTCCTACCAAATTCGTTTTATGACACAAATATGGTACTAATATCCAAACCAGGTAGAGTCAAAACAGAGAAAG
>JAQQSZ010010886.1:0-12394 GCA_028646595.1 Phalanger gymnotis
ATAAATGATATCATATTGTTTGCCTTCTCTGTGGACAGGGAAAGAGCAGGAGAAAGGGAGAGAATCCAGAACTCAAAAGTTAAAAAGAAAAGAGTGCTTAAAAATAAATAAATAATAAATTTTACAATTAAATTTTTAAAAAAGAACATATGGTGAGGATAAGAAACAAAGACAGAATTGGATAAACTCCTTCACCAACAAGAGAGGCAAATTCTAAAACTGCCAAATTATTGTTCCTGAGGCAGCTGACCTTACTTCATCCTCCATTCTGAAAGGAAAGTGAAACAGAGAGACAAATAGTGGAGGTAAGCTACAAACCCCTGGACATATCCTAAGAAATATAAGCAGAGAATTATTTTTCAAATGTTGTAAGGGTGAATAAGTCTTTACATGCATTTTCTCATTTGAGCTTCATGACAATCCTATGAGGATGGGTATTGTAGGCATTTTTGTAGTCATTTCACAGATGAAGGAAGTGAAGGGAGGCAGCATTGCATAGTGGGTAGAGAATTAACCTTGGAGCCAGACATACCTGGGTTCTAGTACTACCCCCAGGAGCTCTGGGATCAAGGACAACAAAATTTACCTATCAATAACCCCAGGCAAGTCTCTAAGGCTATAAGATAAAGCAAAATTTACCATCTTCGTCATTGAAGGGAAGGAGTTCCTTAGATTGATAAAACTATATGCCCATATTAAAAATGAAAAGGCTATGAAACTGTTCTGTCTTCTAACAGTGCCACCATCCTGGTGCAGACCTTTATTACTTCACAACTGAACTGTTGCAATGGCCTGATGGCTGGTCTCCCTTCTTTCATTATCCTCCACTCCAAGCCATGCTCCACGCAGATGCCAAAGTCCCATTCCTAACCATATCTCATCCCTTCTCAATAAATTCCAGTGGTTCCCTCGAGGATCAATTCTGTTTGGCTTGGCTTCTTTGGCTTCCTTCAAGTCTCAACTAAAAATCTCACCTTCTGCAAGAATTATTTCCTGGCAATCTAATACCTTCCCTCTGTGATTGCTTCTAATTTATTCTGTATATCCATATTCTATAAACATTATTGTTTGCATATTATCTCCCTTGTTAGAATATGAGCTCCATTAAATCAAGGACTGTTTTTGCCTTTCTTTGCCTCTCTAATTCTTAGCACATAATAAGTGCTTAATAAATGCTTGTTAACTTGATTTGACATGTAGGCAGGGACCATATTTAATCCAAGTCACACCTCCTCCAACTTTTATCACTGTGACCTTCACATAGTAAATTCTTTTAATAAATGTTTATTGAATGCATATTAATGCATCAGCTATAAGTTCAGGAAATCAAGATATTTGATAGCTTAATACATTTCCTCAGTGACTAATACTATTCCTTGTATATAGAAAGTGTTTAATAACTCTTTGTTGAAATAAATTGAGTGTTTGCTGAATTCAGAGAATGACAGGATTTTAGGTCACTACTTTTGGGAGCCAAGATGGTGGAATAAGCACGAATCACTGTGACTTTTCCATATTCACCTCCAAGCAACCATCCATTAGTATCCCAAAACAAATCCTGGAATGGCAGAAACAGCAAAAAGATGGAGTGAAACAATCTTTTAGCCCAAGAAACTTGGAAGATTGGCAAGAAAGGTCTGTCTCACTCAGGTAAAAAAGAAATGCAGTCCAGAACAGGAAGCATCCCAACAAATCATCATCAAGCCCCACCTCAGGGGAACAACAGGAGATCCTGAGCCCTAGTGTGATGGAGCAGGCAAGCACCAGCACCAGGACTCACCACATGCCTTAGCATAACCAGAACTAGTAGACTCCAGCTCCAAGCACCACCACATGCTTCAATGTAGCCCTGGGGGAAATTCAGAAACACCCCACTGGGACTCAGCACACTCCAGACACCACCACTAGGACTCCAGTTCATCATTAGGTAAGTTGTTAGACTCCTATGGCCTCCAGCAGCACCAGCCACTCCCCACCCAATCCCCTTTAACATGACACCAGACACAAGTGTCCCCCATGGGCTTCAAGGCAACATCAGTGCAGTGCCAGGTAAACAGCCAGGGCCTGTAGCCACTGACACAGCAAACTCTCAGAGATGGTGCCCCTTCCACCCTGGGATCAGAGCTCAAATTTAAAAGAAAGGAAAAAAAACCCTCCCAAAAAAAGATGAGGAAAAAAAACAACCAAAAAAAGAATCTAACCATAGAAAATTATTATGGTGACATGCCTAGCCATCTCTCTCCCAATAAAACTTGCGAAGTTAATAATGAAACCAAGCTTGAGGCTTTACACATATTATTGATTTTCATTTTCATTGGATTTAACCCTATCCTCTATCCTATCAAGATTTGTACATCCTGACTCTCATCCACTGTGATAGCTATCCTTTTTAGTTTTGTATCATTTGCAAATCCGATAGTCTTGCCATCTATGTCTCAATCTGAATCTTTGATATAAGTGTGAAATAGCATAGGGCACTCCACTAGAGACCATCTGCCAAGCAGGCATTTCATCATTCATAGCTATTCTTTAACTCTGGTTATCCACCCAATTCTAGTGGTATTATATTCCAGCTCACATTCTCAGTCTTTTCCACAAAATGCCATAGGTACTTCATCAAGTACTTTATTAAAATTGGAATAAACTATATGTATGTCATTCCTCTCAGTTTAATAGACCCATCAGAAAAAAAAGGAAATAAGGTTATTCTGGCATGGCCTTTCCTTGATCAAGCCAGTTATGCTGGTTCTTTGCAATTACTGCTTCCCTTTCTAAATTTTCACTAATGAAATCTTTAATGACTCTATCTAAAAATTTCCTCAAAACCAAAGTCAAGTTTACTAACCTATAGATTGAATAGAGTTATCAAGTACAGGTATGAGATTAATATTTTGTTATTTCTTATACCTTAGAACTTCAGCAAGGGCTTCAATCTGTCATTGAGAAGAAAGAATTGTAGAGTCAGTTGGATGACTTGTTAGTAAATGACAAGCTATATTAGGTGAGAAATCAGCCAAAAAATCAGCTCTGAGTCTGTCAGTCAACCTGGTCTTCAATTATGCCACAGAATATCTAGCAGATCTCCCCAGTCTTCTAAGCTAGACTTTTACATATCTGTATCTATGAGAGAGTAAATCACTAATCCAATTTGTCTCCCAAAAACCATGTAACTAAAACATCACCTAGTGCAGTGCTCCAGATCTGGAAGGTACGCAGATACTAAGTGACAATGAGATAGAGAATTTTGACATAGGTCTGAGTTTCCTTTTAAAAAAAAGCTCAGCAGCTTGAGAAAAGTGAGGAAACCCTTCAATGAAGAGATGAAGTTCACAAAGCCCACAGGATTCTTGCCTTTGTTCCAGAAGAAGGTATCAAACCATCAAGATGATAAAGAAAATCCTTTAAAATTTCAAAAAAATGCCCAAAAAAGCCCACCTTTCTTTAATGTCTATGTATTGATCACTGTGGCAAGCACTGGGAATATAAGGAGAAACTACACAGTCCTGGTTCTCTGGAAACATGGCACAGTGGGAAAAATGCAGTCTCTGGAGTCAAATGATCTGTGTTCAAATCTCGCATCTCACATCAACCTAACAAGGTCTGGGTGATCTTGTACAAGAAGCATAAATTCCCTGAGCCTCAGTTTCTTTGTCTGTAAAATGAGGAGTGTGGACTAAAAGGCATCTGAGGTCCCTTCATGCTCTAAACCTATGATGCTTTGTTTTAACATGGGTAGGAAGAATCAGGAAATTGCAAATATTAAGGGGCTTGAGTCCTCTCAAGAACCAGTGAAGTTCAGAGATTTCCTGAACTCTCTAGGAGGAGGAGAAGACACACTTCAGAGATGAGACCATAAGTAATGAGCTTCTCTCCCTAATCGCAAGTTTTGGTTTCTGAGAATTCCTGCTGTGCCTGAGAACTTTTCCTATCAGGTCCCTGGGGAACAACAATAGCAATTCAATTAGCATTGTTTCAACAACGTAGTCATCCATTTTCTATTGTTCCCTGGAATAGCTCGGTGGGAAACTATAGAATAAAACTTTTAGGTGCTTGAAGAATATCTTGTAAAGCTCCTTAAAAAGCCCCCATCTTGGGCAGATTTTCTAACATAAGCAGCAACTATGGTCCAGAATCTAGTACTGGTACTTGATGTACAAGTCAACTTGGGCTGCTCCAGCCACGAATTAACAAGCAAACACTAGAGTGCAGTACAGAATAAAAGGACATTTCCCTTCTAATTAAAAACAGGATACAAGGCTGTAATTTCAAGGGCCATCAAGCAAAGCCTTATAAAACTCTATGATGTGTGCATGAGGATAGAGAATCAATACCAAAACTACAATAAAATTAGTTCAAGCTCAATTTAAACTTTCTAAAGCAAGAAATTTGAAAGCATTCTGTTTCACTCTCTGTTCCACTCCAAAGTTCAGTTTGAGGGTTTTGTAGCAATTGTAATATAGAACTACCAAGGCTGTTCTGAAATCTAAAGCATCAATACATAATATATAATGGTAGAAGGCCGAATCTGCTGTCTATCCTAACTCAGAGCTTCATTATTCCTAACTGTTGCCAAATCCTATTATATAGTAGGTTCTAGGGATTTCTACTCACTTGTTGGGAAATTTTATATTTAAAAAGGGCTAAGTAACAATTAGATTATATTCCACAAAGTTTTGCTTAATCTGTATCATGGCATTTTGAAGGAGGCTGAAATATCAAGCCTTAGTATAATTATATCCATGACCTTTTCTATTGTTTGTATGGCTTTGAAATAAAATTGTATCCTGTAGTCTGGCAGATTTTCCATCCATCATTGTTTTAATATCCCCACATGTCTATTGGACAAAATGACTACATGTACTTATGGTTGCTGTGTTTGTTTCATCTTCTTTTGTTTTGTTTTTGTGTAGTCTTATGATTTCATTGGTAGAGAGAATTTCTAGAAATAAAACTCCCTTTAACAGAGATCAACAATTGTTGTGCATCTTGCACTGAGAAAGGCCCTGAGATGTTATATGATTTGCTTAGTGATTCATACTGCCTATACATGTCAGAGGTGGGATTGGAACATAGATCTTCCTGACTAAGAGGCAGACTCTCTAACTACTCTTCCTACTGTTCCTCTAACTATATTGCATAGAGGGTCAATAAGAATGAGCGACATGTATATAGTGCTGTAAAGTTTACTAGGCATTTTATACATGTTGTCCAATTCAGTCATCACCACAAAACCATGAGATAGGTGCTAAAGGTCTAATTATCTTCATTTTGCAATGAAGAAACTAGCGGTTAGAGAGGTCAAGTGTCCTACCCAAGGTTTCACACCTAATAAGTACCATAGGAAAGATTCAATTCCAGGTCTTGCCTGATCACAAATCCAAACCTACTCAGCCTCTTAAGAAGGATCTCAAAGACCAACCAAGAATAATTTTGGCTTTTGTTTCTCTTAAGAAACAGCTGCCATTGAGTCTAGATGGTTTCCTATTGTCACATGCTAAGTAGATGTAACTTCTCCTCTAGCACTACCTTACCATCTCAGCACTCATCAGTTTACAGTGTGATTGTCCCTGGGGGCAACTACCACCCTAGGTTCTAATGGGTTATTCAGGAGTATTATCCATACTCCTGAAACTAGATAGTTTGCATGCCCCAACTAGTAAATTTACCTTTAACTGGTCATCAATATATACAATTAGATCAAAGTAAAGGCATTTACTAAGATGGCAAGATGAAATAGTAAGAACAATAGGTATAAAGTGTTCCCCCTGCAAACTTGGGGAGCATTCTGAAGTTCTGTGTGAGGAAATATGCATAGTGTTTATGGGAAGAATGGGCATAAATCTAGAATATACAGATACTGAGGAATACATGTAGGCAATACTTGTGGCCAAAGCAGCCAACACCTCTGTTACTGTGGGACCCCAATGTCCTTTCTTTTCATAAGGAGTCCTTATACTGCTTCTTGCTAAGCAGTTTCTCTTCTGGGTGAAGGGAGATAGGGCTACTTATCTAGGCTCGAAGATTTCTTCTCTATATATCTCAACTCTCAACCATGGTTAATTATCTTAAGTCCATATTCAATTCTCTTCTCTGTTGCCAAAGGTTTCATTCCTTGAAGTTGCTTTCCGCTTTGAATTCTGCCTTACTGTGCCTGTTTCTCCATAAAGAGAGTGTATCTCTGTTCCCTGCTGACTCTAAACTGTGCCTCAAACTCTCACAAATTATTGGTCTCCGAAACTAGCTGTCTGCTCTTCAAATTGCTCCCTGCAGGATGCAGTATCTCCTAGGGGGCACTACTGTAAGATGTCATACCAAATACCGAGAAAAGAAGAGAGATACTTCCTACCCTGCCTGCTGCCACCTTGTAGAGATGCAGGCATCCCACTCTACAAAGCTGCCTTGAATACCTCAAGCTCTCAAACTGTTCTGCTCTCCAAATTGCTGCTCAAGACTGGCATGTTTGTCTTTTATGGGACACCCAAGAATGTCCAATTACTGCCTTAGCATGTGAGAAACCAGATTCTCCTTCAAATTCAATCAGAGAAATCTTTAAATGTCTTAAAGGGATGACAATGTACAGTTATGCATTTGCAATTCATGAGCACAGGAGTAGGAAACCTGCGGTCTCAAGGCCACATGTGGCCCTCTAGGTCCTCAAGTGTGGCCCTTTGACTGAGTACAAAATTCAAAGAACAAATCCTCTAGCATATTAATAACTCCTAATCTTAATCATCTTCCCCTTGTTTTCTCTTATTACATCAACTAACTTATGAGGAACAAAAGAGTGATAACCACATATACCCTTGCCTCACTACATAGGTGTCACATCATCGTAGTCATGGTAACCAGTTATGACAGTGTCCATTCTCTTCTAAATCACAATCTACACGTAATGCAGCATCTTGCATTCTAGGTCCACTTCCCCCTTCAGTTCCTTACAAACATAGCAGGCTCTCTTCCTCAATTCAATTCAATTCAACAAGCATATTTAAGCACTTAAAACATAAGCAGCATTGTTGTCAGGCCCTGAGAGGATAAAAGTATATACATAAGATATTATCCCTGCCCTTATGGTATATTCTATTTTATAAGGGATCCAGGCACATATATATGGATACTTATAATACATAATACTCTAGACATATTAGAGATGTAGAAAGGTAAGATCTCATGAAGAAAGCTGTTTCTAGCTGGGGGCATCAGGGAAGTCTTCATGAATGGGAATGAAATTGAATTGTGCTTTAAAGGACGGTTAGCAATTCAATATTTAAACAATAAAGGTTTGACTGGACAAATGGACAAAGAAAGAGAAAGGAGGGCATTCCAGATATAGGAGAAATCATGAGAAAACGGAAGGAGGGAAGGAGGGACGCATGCTTAGGGAACAACTCCTAGTCCAGTTCAGCTACAACATAGAGTATCTAGAGAAAAGCAGCCCAAAAACTACTGTGTGCCAAGCACTGTGCTAGGTACTAGTAATACAGGGACAAAACTGCAGCACTCCCTGCCCTCAAGGAGCTTATAGTCTATTGGTAAGAAATGAAAACAGTTAAATAATTGATTAACTTATATTTATTTTGGCATGTAATATGTGCCAATCGCTGTGCTGAACACTGAGAATATAAAGTCAGAGAATACAAAGAAAGTTTTTTTTAATAGCTCTTGCCCTCAAGGATGTTATATTCTAATATGGAAAGGAATAAGTTAGGGATGTAGAATAACATACACTAGTGTCTAGGGAGATCAGGATAGGTATGCTATAAGAGGTGGCTTCATACGGGAGGTGGTATTTGAGCTAAACTCTGAAGGAAGTTAGGGGTTCTAGGGCATGAAACTAAGGAACGAGAACAATCCAGGTATGAGGGACAGCCTTGTGAGGGTGTAGAGACGGAATGTCATGTGAGATACAACAATTAAGTCCAATGCAATTGGAATGTAGAGGCCTTAAAGAGGAAAAGGATTCAGCATTCCTGAATGGATAGTCTGGAACCAGATTGTGAAGACCTTTAAAACTCCAAACAGAGGGGTTCGTATTCTACCCTAGAAATGATTAGAAGTCATTGGAGAAGGAAGTAACATAGTCAGAATTGTGCATTAGGAACAATGTGGCACCTTTGTGAGGGATGGATTTGAGTACCATGAAACTGGAGCAGGTAGACCAATTGGGAGGTTGTAACAATACACCAAGTGAGATGTAATGAGGGCCTGAACTAACATTAGTGGCTGTGTAAGTAGAAGAGAGTAGACTTGAGAAATGTTGGCAACTGATTGGAGGTGAGGAGAGAAAAAAGAGTTGGGATTGGCTCCAAGATTTTGAATCTGGACAAAAATAGGGAAATTGGGAGGAGAGAGTTTGGGGGAAAGATAATGAATTCTATGTTGGATATATTAAAATTAATATGCTTGCTGAACATTCAGTTGGATATGTTCAATATATAGTTGATTATTTAGGATTTAAGTTCAGGAAAGATACTAGGGAGAGAGAGAGACAGAGAGAGAGAGAGAGATTATATATATACATATATATATATGTATATATATATATGTGTGTATATATATATACATGCAAATGATAGCTGAACCCATCTGAAATTATAGGATCACCAAGTGAAAGAGTGTATAGAAACAAGGAAGGAGGGCCCAAGACAAAGCCTGGGCATCTATGTACACATAACAAAGTCATCTTAGATGATGATCTAGCAAAGGAGATTAAGAAGGAAGAGCTAAACAAGTGGGAGGAAAATTACTATCATAAAATCACATGAATTAAAGAGTGTCCAGGAGGAGGACCTGTCAATAGTGTTAAATTCTATAATGACATCAAGAATGACAAAGACTAAGAAGCCATTAAGAAATAATTGATATTTAAAAATATTGTATTGATTTTCGTCTTGTATCTATCACTATTAACTAACTCAGCCTACCCTCAACAGAATTATTCCCATATAGCAAACAAGCTCTCTCTGAGCCTGAAATTCTAGGATTTAAAATAATTTTAAATTAATGAAAAAAATTGTTTCAGACAGATGTGCCTAAAATGCCCCCCTGCAAAAATGATTTATGATCTATGATTGGGCGGGGGGAGGCTAGATGCAAAAAGGTAAATACTAACTCTAGAACTTTATAAACCAGCTAATTCAATTTTAAAAATAAGTAATATGTACCTATTGCATGCTAGCAGTTATTCCAGCTTAAGAGATAGAAAGATAAAGAGTAAAAAGATTCATGCCTTCAAGACAGCAAGAGACCATAGGATGCAGAGTATGGAGTGTTAGACCTGAAGTCAGAAATGCCTAAATTCAAATCCTGCCTCTGGAATTCTGAAAGTTACAGCAATGGACAAGTTTGACCTCCTTGCATTTATTGTGGTTTTTTTTCCTTCTTTAAAATGGGGGTAACAACACCCTTAGTAGAATTAGAGAATAATAGGTCTAGAATTGGAAGGAAACCATGGAGCCATGTAATTTAATCCCTTCATTATACAGATGCGGAACTGAAGCTTCAGGAGTTAAACAACTTGCCCAAGATTACACAGGTTATAATATTAGTAATAATAACAATAATAATAATAATAATAGTAACCCACATTTATATAGTGTTTTCGTGTCTTCAAAGTGTTTTACAAATGTTATCTCATTTGTTTTCTCCAAATGAGGTGCTATTATTAACCTCATTTTGCAGATGAGGAAATGAAGGTAGAAAGTGGTGAAGTGACTTGCCTATGCTCACATAGCTATGAAGTGTCTAATGCCAAATTTCGCACTCAGATCTTCCTGATCTAGATCCAAATTCCAGGTCCAGGGCTCTAGCCATTGAGCCACTTAGCTCTAAGTTTCAGAGGTAGGATTTGAAGCTAAGTCTTCTGACTTGAGAGACAGACTCCATTCTTCAGCATTTGCAAAGCTCAAATCAGATAATGTATAAAAGTGCTTCTCTAACTTTAAAATGTTTTCTAAATGTCGGTTATTATTTTTTAAAACTCAGAAATAAACTAGAGGTTAAGGGAATATTATATACACAAAAAACACATGATATAAGGTAAAATGTGATAACATAAAAGGAGAAATCCCATTGACATTCCCCAGGAAAAATTGGCATAGGGAGATCTATGATTTTTCAGTTCTGTAATCAGACTGAGGAGTAAATTTTGAAATGCTTTATGAGTTTTGCATCATTTTTAGTTTTCCAGTATCTTTTTTTATGGTTGTCAGAAAAAAAAATAGTAACTACATCTAAAAATAATTTCCCCAAGCTTCATTTGCAAAGGAAGAGCAGTCTTCAAGGAAACACTGTGTAAAGGAAAACATTTGCCCAATTCTATAATTTTTTAGATTACTACAAATCTCTGGAGATTCCAAACATCTTCAGCTCATTTGATAAGGATATTATAGAAACTGTAGATTCCCAGAATCCCTAATTCATATAACAATATCACGCTCTAATTTTTCCCATGAGAGCATGAAAACTTGTATTTGTCATCAAGAAAATCCATTTCTGTAGGGGAAAAGAAAAAGGATCAGAATGTTAACACTTTATTTTTTAAATCTTTTATAGACATGAAGCCTAGGCAAGTGCTTTGAATTTTCTTGGTTCCCTCATACAAATTTTTGTTATTCACATATGAAATTGGAAGATGAAAAAGAATCTGATGAAAAGTAAAGAGGAGGTGAAAGCGATGCTAGTCTTACATGGTTAGGGCCAATGGGAAGGGAGATGTTTCCATACTGTTTTATAGATAACTCTAGTAATGAGCCAATTTCTCATTTGCAAAAGTATTCTGACATCTTCCATTATCACTTCATCTTGAAAGTGCTCATTTGCATATTTGGTACAAATTTCCTCATGTCTTTCCCTTTGATTTGAATCCAAAAGAAAGACACGCGGCATTGAATAATCCTTCCCATTAAAGTCAGGCACCATTGCTAGGAAGAATGGAACTTTGTGTAGAGCTGACACTTGGCAAAGGATACTGTCTCTTTTTTTATATTGACTCTTTCAAACATTGTTTGTCTGAGCTTCCACTATTATGTCCTCCAAATAATTCATTTTCATGAATATTCCATGTCTCTGTTAAAGAATACTGACAGAAGAAGGTAATAAGTAAGAGCATCTAGATCAAGAGATGATGGACCCACTGGAATTATCTTCATAAAATCTTTTATGGTGAAATTACATCCAGGTGATAATCAGGAGCGTACTGGACCCTACTCAAGCCAACTCCCAAGAGCCATTGCTAAATTTTCGGAGTAATCCTTTAAAAGTTGGAAATCAGCAAATGTTACAAATCAGGGCTCAATTTATTTTGTTGATTGACTCTAGACTTAAGAAAGTGATGGAGAAAATGTTGATGCAGATTAAACTTAAAAGGTTGTTGTGTGTACTTTTTTTAAAGAGCTGTATGTGAAACATTTCCCAGCATGCCACTGAGTGACATCCTGTACTATAATCATAATAACTGATATTTATATAGCACTTTATAGTTTACAAAGTCCCTTGTAGACTATACCATTTGAGACTCACTACCACATGGGGAGGAAGCAATTACAGGTAATACTACCTTGTCTTCAAATGAGGAAACCAAGGCTCATAGAGGCTGTAATATAGCTCCTAACTGTCAGAGATGGGAGTTAAATCCAGCTCTTTCTTACTCCAGGTATTATACTCTGTCTACTATGTCACACTGCTTCTCATCAACAAAACTGCAGTACTCACACTAGGAAGTGGAAGTATTAGTCATCCTCTCGCACCATACGATGCCTTTTTTTAATCACTGAGTCATATGCCATATTAGTCGCTTCTGCTAGCGTTAACCCAGGTCTCCATAAAAAGGCTAAATTATATTTATACACGTTTCACAAGGATGTAAAGCCTGAATTCATAGAAAGAAATTTCTTATATCATGACTATGTTGAATTTGTATTCAGGGAGAAAAAGGAGGAAGAACAGAAAATATGAGAAAAGTCATGTCCCAGATTATTAAAGAATCTCTAGTTCATTAGTGTTGTGTCATTTGAAGCAATAATTCTTGGCTGCTATTCAGAATCATAATCGCACATACTTAAAAGACTACAGGGATTTAGAACTAAAAGTAATCTTATAAGTTATCTGGCCCTCATTTTACTGATCAATCTATTAGTAAGCACTCATTAAGTTTATACTATGTGCCAGACATACTACATACTAAGTATATATACTATATACTTATACTAAGTGCTCTGAATGTAAAGGAAAAATGAGTTCCTACCTTCATGGAGCTCATATTCTAATAGAGGAGATATTATGTATGTAAATTAACACCTACAAGATTCATACAGAGTAGAAGGAAGGTGTGTTGGTAAGCAAAATGGACTCCTTAGTACTTAGTGCCCTTGAAGAGTTTGTCTTTTGTTTGCTT
>JAQQSZ010010887.1:0-12394 GCA_028646595.1 Phalanger gymnotis
TCCTGGGGTGGGACCCTGCTTCCCTCTGCCACTTTGTGGGTTCTGCAGCTCTAGAATTGGTTCAGAGCCAATAGGTTTTTGGAGGAACTTGGTGGGGAGCTCATGCCAGTCACTGCTTCCCAGCCGCCATCTTGGCTCCGCCCCCGAATTGAGTTTTTAAATTGAATTTTAGATATCTCCCATCCATCTGTTCTCATATCTAGTCCTTCTTGCCACTCCTAGGCAGGGACAGTTTCCCATGTAGCCCTCTGGCAGCTTCCTAGAAGTTAAAGAGCTTTCGAGACATGCTTTTTGGCAGTATAATAGCTAAGCAGTTATTGAATTTCTTTCCTTTTTTTCTTTTCATTTTTATGAAGTAGTCTTCTGGAGACCTTAGACATTTCCCTTACTGAACAGTTCAGTTTCTTCTCCATCCTGAATTTTTTTTTTAATCAACCAATGTTGGACATTTATAATGGTCTACATTCTAAAGCCCCAGCTGTGGAATTTAAGGCCGACCTATAATAATTACAGCTTAAAGTGAACACTTTTCTTTTAATAGCCTAGCTTAATTTTTAATAGCATGGGGTCATTTTTCAAGCATTGATCACATTTAGGATAATGTCACTGTAATAGATTCTGCTTCTCCTTGCTCCCACTTACACTCCTATATTGAGGAGGGAATGGAGGCCACCAGGCTCACACTTAATAGACTTAAAACTGGAAAGGGCCTCAGAGGTCACTTGACCCAACCTTCTCATTTTACAAATAAAAAAAAAAACCCGGAGACCAAAAAGGTTAAATGCCTTACTTGAAGGTGAAGAGGTAGAACTGAGATTCCAATCAAGGTCCTCTGACGCCATGCCCCAGAAGTTTTCTCAGAGCCCAGTGTTGCTTCTCATTACAATGCCTCTTTCCTCCTACCAATTTCCTCTGCCCTAGGTTTGTCTAGTGACTGCCTATGGTAATTCAAATAAACTTAATTTCTTGGTGACATTTGCTAGGACTTGAGAAACAACTGAAAAGAAATTGGATTCCTTTTTAAAGTTTTAGTAGAAATTTAGGCTAAAGGCTAGTAGAAATTGTTCATTTCAGAGCAAGATACTATCCAGGTCTGAATCCAGGGTCAATGACTGGAACCTGCTTATAGACAGGGAGGACCAATGTGTTCTTGGGATCTGATCAAAATTCAATGAAGCATAAGGAGGGCACCCCCTGATTAAGGGACCTCACATAGCACTTTTAGAGCTATGACTATTAGAGCTAATGTAGTATCTTCTTCTCACTTCCCTCTCTCCCCACAGTCACAGTGGCCCAGTGTGCATGACAAAGAAGAATTTTCTGGATTATTAGGGTCTAAAGAGCTATACTGCATTATCTATGAATAATAAAGATGCCATCTGCCAGGAGTTGTGCAAGACTACAGAGGGAGTTCCAGTACTGGGTGATGAGAAGGAGCTACCTAGGAGCGTCTCTTAGGAGCCATAGGAGCCAAAAGAGGGAGCAATGTCAATGACATCTTCCTCTTTACTGGAGTCCTCTGCGGAGAGCTGATAATATGACTACAGAACAATCCACCTACTTAAAAATGCGTGGAGAAATACTTACCGAGAGTGTTGCTAAACTGAGCATTTATATAAGGGACTGAGACTCTAAACAGGACTCTGGAGAGAGGGTTGCTCATTAGAGGGTTTTATTTTTCATGAACTGTGTTGTAAGCTCTATTTTGTTTTCTTCAAATTGCCAATAACATATATTTTAAAATCCTTCTGAGTTTTGTGGACTGAGTTCTTATACGGAGATTTGATGTCAGTATCCAGGGTACAATCATACAATGATAAGAAAATAGTTGAGGTGGGAAATGCCTTCCCAAATGCATTTGTGCCTTATCACTATTTTGAGGTAGTCTTTAATAAAAAAAAAGTCACATAGTCATCATATTCCATATGTGAAGACCTGCAAATTTGCAAATAAACACTTATCTGTGAGTGGCCATTTGGGTTATCCAATGTAATTGAAACTTTTGGAGCCATTTAAAATTATTCAGTCTATTAGCTCTGGCTTGGGTTAGGAGGAAAATATGAACTATTTGTATTTTTTTTTATTCAAGTAGAAACTAGTTTTGCTGTTTTCCCAGACTTTAAAGACATTAAAGTAATGTTTTTTGGTGTTTAATATCTCAAAGGTGGCTTCCATTGGCTACTTTGCTTTATTGCTAGTTGCAAGTCAGAAATAATTAATGTCTGTGCTTTTGAAATATGTTGATATCTCTTACATGTTGTCATTACCTCATGGGGTCATTGTGAGTCTCAAATGAGATAACATATTTAAAGCCTTTAGTAAACTTTAATATGTCATATAAATGTCAATTATTGTTGCCATAATCTTGCTCTCATCTTTATAATGGAATACAGAAAAAAATTAACATCCTTATGGTAATGTTCTACGGACTGTTTCACAGGTGAATAAAATAGCTGCTTTTTGTACTTGTATAAAACTATTCTTATGCAAGCTTTTCCTCTGGAGGCTCTTGATGGAGGTTCAGCCTTAGCACAATTACAGTAATAGTCAAGATTACAGGGTTAATATGTATTCATCCTGTTTCCACAAGACATTGATCTCCTATGTTGGATCTCTATAATTTGAAACCTTTTTATTCTTTGTAGTGTGGAGTTTATGAATATTTGTTATGGTGATATCCATTAAAACTATTGTTCTGAAGTTTTTAATGGATCAATGTTATATCTGGGTCATTGTGGTTGACAGTTGTCTGTGATAATGATTCCATTCCAATAGGTTATTATTTGAGTTCTCTAGTATATATTGAGGTCTTTATTTGTAACATGCAGATTCATTCTCTGTTATTTCATAAAACATAGTTATTTGTTATATAGAATTCTAGCCATCAGGTTATATTTTGCTAGGTATTCAGTAAGTGCTATTTTTCCAGCTGATAATGATGTGTTTTACAGTTTCTATTATTCCATTGAATAATATGCAGTGGTAAAAAGCTTGAGATTCTTAAGGATAACCCTTCTATAATATGTAATTGCAATGCTTTCATCCTGAATTGCCGATATAAATTCTTCTTTTCCCAAAATAGTTGACAATAATATTAGTGATATCTAACATTTGCATGGCTCTTTAAAATTTGAAAAATCCTTTACATGTATTATCTCATTTGATTAAAAAAGTCATTTCATTCAGCCATTTGTCTGATGTATCTTTGTTGACATATTATCAGCTGATATCATGCAGATGTGACCCATGGAGGGCCTTTGTATTCCATCCTTAATCTTGACCAATTCATAGGCTCCAACTAGAGGTGAACCAATTTTGTTTACATTTGACACATCTAGTACTGTGTAAATGTTTTAGTCTTTACTCTTTCTTATTGAAGTCATATACAATTGTTCCAAAAATACTTCATTTTTTTAATACTATTTAACATGTGTTCTGAGAAAGTCTATCAGTCTTCCTCCTCCTGTATAGAGGAGAAGTATTAACTTTGCTATAGATGTTTTATGTTGATAGGGCCTATTTTCATTAACATTATATGGGACATATTGGAATACTTTTGAAATTCCTTATGGTCCATTTTCTAGCACCAAAAGGTACGTTATAGCTGGAATCACACAAGTAAAAATTGCTTCAGATGTGTTCCTCCAATTAGGCTTTGATTTCAAGATGGCAATAAGTCTCTGAATATGTGTAGTCAAAACTTTCTTGTAGCTTTCTGCTCAGTTTCCTGTCTGGTGAAAATGAAGGTATGTATAAATATTGCCTTTGTCCTTTGCTTCAATTTGACCTCTATATTCAATCTTGAAGCCTTTGGTTTCTATCATTTCCTTGGTATACATTAAAAGTATTATTCTTATTCACATTTAAATGTTATTTTGACATTAGAAGAATATTCCAAGTGATGAAGGAGCAGTGTAATGTGTTTTAGGTAGAAGAATATAGTGTGCTTTTATCCACATAACAGTGACTACTCTGGGCCCCACTGCCTGAGGTTTTCCCCCTCCCCCAGGTTTTTCTACTCTCTTTATAGGTTTATTTTTGCGGGGTTGGGGAGTCTTTTCATCTCTTCTATTGGTTTCAGCTTCCTTTGGTTATGTTCCCTCAACTCCCGGTCCATTTGATGATTTAACAGTAAGATTACCATTTACAAAGTGATGTTTACTTCAAAGGTATAGGAAGAATCAAACAAATGTTCCTCACCCCTAGCACCTGAGGGGACATAATCCTCCTTACCACACTTTGGTTTCTTGGAAAGGAAGGAGATTCGATTCAGATATTTACTCAGTTTCTACATAGCATTGGTCTCAACAAGTTCCAGGTCCAACCCCCCTACCCCCAGACTTGTTTCCTGGTCCTTAGCTTCTCCTGACTTCCCTATTGGGTTACCTGCAATATCTAACCTGTCCTCTTGGGCTCTAAGTTCCCCATGGCCCACGCTTCCAGGTCTGAGACTCCATTGAATATAGAACTGAAAAAGACAAACAGAACAAGACCTAAACTCCAAGCCTTTCCTCAGTGCTATGGAGTCTAAGAGGGAATGGGTGGTGCTTCCTTGCTCATTTTATTGCAAAGTACTCTTACTGTGAGTGAATGAGTGCTTCCCTCCTGGATACCACTTAGAAAGAAAGAGTGACTGTATGTAATCAGGTATATTAAAGACACAGTCAGCTCTGGCTATGCACCTAATGAAAAATGGCTATACCAATCACGTGGCAGGAGAACTTTAAAATAAACATCTTCGCGCAGAAGTAAGTTCTTGCCATCTCCCACACAGGTGCCTCTATCTTAGGTGATTTGGGCACATGCCAAAGTCCGATTGTTCATGTACACCAATTATAATAAAATATTTTGGCTTGACTCCTTCTTTACTTTAGACACAACATTTGGCCATTCTTCCAAGAGATGAAAATGGTTTTAAAGCTAGTCAGAATCATGAAGTTCCTAAGCAATTTCTAGGAAAATATCACATTTCTATCAATTGTTCTTGGAAATATTGTATTAGTGGTATTTTACATCGAAAATTCCCACTAGATTATTTTCTGTATCTGTAGTACAGCAACCAGACATGAATGCAAAACTGAATCAAAAGCCTTGAAATAAACATGGTAAATGACACGGGCACTTTGAGGCAATTTATTCAATAACCACTGAATCAATACATTGCCCTTTATGTGCTTGGGACTTTTTGGCATACCCCTGTTTCTCTCAGCATTATTTCCTTATGCTTATGGATTTGGAGGGGTCAGTAGGATGTTTGAGTGTCTGCTGTTAAAAAAGGTGAGATGAAGCTTATGTCTGAGAGAATACTGGTTAAGTACCTTGCCAATAGTTTGTATGCTTTTATGCAGCATTTGAACCAATAATTAAAGTTCTTAGATAACTATACCACTTTACAGATTTGCAGAGAAGCTAGAATTTCAGTCACCTCCCTTTACATAACTGCTGTCATTCATTATATCAAGGACATGAAGCCTTCTGTTTCTAATTTGTTCCAACATGAACTTTTGTTAAATAATACTGCTTGTGATAACCAGAAAGTTTTCACACCATTCTTATTCTAAGGTTCTCTCTTTCCTATGATTTCTCCTCAAACCATTAAAGTAAAATTTTTTATTGATGTTGAATAATTTAATTTTTTCACTCCTTTGAGTCTTTGCATTACCTTAACCTTTTGATTTTTTTTTTGCTTTCAATTGTGTATTAAGGAAATTGAGATTTCCTGATACACTTGTGTTTCCTAGATTCCATTCCATATATTTTTCTTGTGTATATTTTAATTGGGTGATATGCTGTTCAGATTTTCTGCTCTGCGTACCACCTATACATTGATAGAACTTTCCAATGCCTTATTGTAGCTCTTCAATAGCCCTCTCATTTTTTTTTTTGCCATGGTAGTTTTACATATTCCTTGATAGTTCCACCTAACTTCGGCTCTTTGGCAAAACTCACTTTATATATTAATGTGTGTAGGTCCTGACATCTGTTGTAACTCTCTGTCAAATACTGTGGGATCATTCATTCATTTACAATGGTCATAATAGATACTAGTTTTTAAAATTTACTCTATTTGCAGGTATAGCTGGACTGTTAGATTCATGCCATCAAGTTTAAAAGTTGTTTTGCAAAATTCTAAACTGAATATGGCCATCTCCCTCTCAAAACCATTTTGTATAACAGTATAGTTTATTTCAGGCAGCTAGGTGGCACAGTGACCAGGCCTGAAGTCAGGAAGACATCTTCCTGAGTTCAAATCTGGCCTCAAACGATTACTAGCTGTGTGACCTTGGGAAAGTCAATTAACTCTGTTTGCCTCAATCCTTCATCTGCAAAATGAGCTAGAGAAGGAAATGGCAAACCACTCTAAGTATCTTTGCCAAAAAAACCCCAGTTGGGATCATGAAGAGTTGGACAAGACTTAACAGCAACAACAGTTTATTTCATCCATTTCATTTTTAAGTAGAATTTTCAGAGTCTAAGATAAGTGAAGATTTTAAGTGACTTCCAATTTCAACTTTTCCCTCTACAGATTTGAATACACCCTGATTTCATGTCTTATTTTATCTAGCCTAGGCTTAAGTATGATTTTTTTTGTTATTGTCAGAAACGTATAAAGAAAATGCATTCCCTTAAAGTATGAGTAGCCATTTTTAGAAGCAATAAGGTCAGATTTAGATAACATATAGAAAAGGAAGCTATAATGACACTTAATCAGAATAAATAGCAATCAATTACATTTATCCTTATGTAAAAAGTTGTAAATATTTCTCTTATGTTTCCAGAATCTTGGGTTGTCACAAAATTTAAGCAAAAAAAATAAACTTTACACCAATTAACAGTGAGAGGCACTGCATTAAATGAGGGAGGTCATCTTATAAAAGATTTGTAAAGCTTATAGTCTGTCACAAGGTTTTAATATATGGCATTGATAGCTTTCTAAAAAAAACATTTTTCCCTTCTATCCCTCCCTAGTGATAATTACGTATTGAAATTTGTCCTCTAGTGATAAAACTCAGACAATAAAAGGCTATATTTCTCTGGAATTTCTGTAGGCCATATTTCTCTGGAATTTCTGGAACTGACTAGAATTTCACACACCACCATTTATGTCCAAAGGGTGATATGTTTCCAATAAATAATTTTTTTTTCAGTAGCCACTGTTCGCTGGCACAGTGGAATCCTTTGAAGTACAATGGCTCAGCGTCTATGCCATGCATCTTGCTTCTCCTTCTAGATTAGAGAGGTTGAGAGAAGTCATTTGTATCTTCCAGAATACATGGGTCTCATACCATTCTTTATATGAGGAATTTTTCTATAGAAGATAGAGTTTCCAAAGCTTTATTCATCAACATCCATCAAAAATAAGTCCTTATTGAAGCAATTTGTTGTAATGACAGTAAGAATAGTAACACATTCCCAAAATTGTCAAAGGTAACAAGTATATGCCTTCTAATCTTTTGGGGAGAGTAAATGCATTGGGTTTACGATGAGGACGAACGAATTGGAGATATTTAATCTGAAGAAGACAAGGCTTAAGGAAGACATGATGGTTGTTTTCAAGTATTTGAAAAGGAGAGAGACGTCAAACATATTATCTCAGGAAATACTGCTCATAGTATACTTGAGTTTAGTCCCAATAAGATTAAAATGTAATTAGGAATTAGTTGACAAAATAAATAAAAATGTACAACTAAATCAATACGCTGCCCACAGCAATTCGTGTGTAGGTCTTAGTGGACCCCATTTCTATTTGAGTTTGATACCACTGATGTAGAAGATGGATAAAACTTTTTCTGCTTGGCCCTGGGGTAGACCCAGAAGTAATGAGTAGAAGTATGGTATATTTAGGCTTTGTGTCAGGAGAAGCCACCTAAGAAGCAGAACTACCCAAATGTGGAATGGGATGAAACCAGCAATAATGGGTTCCCCCCCACTGAAGATCTTCAGCCTCATCCTGCATGCTCATTTGTCAGTTATATCATTGAGGAGGGTCTTATGCAGGTGTGAAGTGGAATGGTGGCCTCAAACACCTCTTTCTACTCTGAAATTCCGTAACTAGTAACTGCATGAACTATATAATCTTTGTGTCAGATGATACAAAAGATCTATATACATTTTATTAAATTTAGCACCTTTTTGGACCATTGACTCCACTCAGAAAATCTGAGATTTGAAATGTTCTCTTTTGATTAAAAGTAAAAGCTATTTCTTAATATTACACATCAGTGATGTTCAGTGTTCCCTTAAGCAATTTGTACTACTCTGTGTGCTATTTTAATGAGCTTGTTTACTAATAATGCTACAGCAAGTAGTAAAAGCAAAACTGAAAACTGAAGCATGCTTGTTAGTATTGATAGTAGCATTTCTAACATCTCCTCTTACTTCTAGTGCCTTCTCTCTATTAATTACTTCCAGTTTATCCTGTATTTAGCTTGCTTTATATATATTTGTATGCATGTTGCTCTCGCATTGAATTATAAGCTCCTTGAGGTCAAGGACTGTCTTTTCTTTTTTTTAACCTTAGTGCTTGTAATAATACCTGGTATGTAGTATGTGCTTAATAAATGTTTATTGATTAATCTGCTAGTTGGCTTTTCTATGGATCTAGGAATCAATATGCCATACTGAGATACTTTGATAAATCTGTGACTTTAATTAGAGTCTATACTTCCTCCATCGGTGAAGATTGAAATTCCCTACCTCCACTCTACTACATGGTTTTTTATTCTGTGTAATTCAGTTGATTATAGAGAATTCAGGTTTATGGATTTGGGGTGATGTCATGGCAGTGAAAACCACAATATAGCAGCAAAAAATACCTTTATCAAAAAAATTGAAAAGATAAGTAAGGGGGAGCTAATGCTTCTAAAAGCATAGGGATGGAGTAGGTTCTGATAAAATCCCTGGGAAGTAAGCAGGCTGTGTGATGAGCTCATGAGTTTGATTTAGGCAGAAGCTTCACTGAGCTAGGCCAAGGTAGTACTTTTATATGAAATTGAGTTCTTTGAGTACTGACTCAACAGTTGGCTGTCATACAACAGATGTTAACCAATGCTTCCCAGCACTTGGATTTGTTAGGACAAATAAAGGGATTCTATGGGCTGGGTTCAGGCGGAGGTCATCATATGTCTGAAAAATGGAAAAAAACCTTATGTTGAACTTGTCTGTAGGTAAACGATCTCTTCCACAATTTCCTTGCTTGCTGCAGATACAGATCTTTGTCTTTCCACAAATCCTTAATAGAAGATTATTCTTCTATTCAATATTCTGGAGTTCTCTTAATAATTTTAAAACTTTGAGGGTACCACTTCAGCTTGTTCATCAGTTGTCTCCTAGGATGACTACAGAATTGTTCCACATCTCTTTTACACATGTTTTTATGATGCCTTCCGGGGCTATTTCTCTCTTGATAACATACTGAAGTCTACCTATATGTCCCATCCATCCTTGAGTCTCTGTATCATATTTTAGCAAAAAGACAAAAGTAGTTACTTGTAGACATTTGCAGAATATTAGTACATCTCTGTTTGTTATTTGAATGTTCTTGGTCAGCAAGCCAATACTAATAGATGATTTTTTAAAATGGTCAAGCAACAGGCTGCTTCATAGAGTGTTTGTACATTGGAGGGTGATTATATGCAAAGCTCTGTCAAAGCCTCAGCTTTGGGGTTTAAAACATCAATTTTCTCATTTCATTCAATAGTGATTAGGCACTGTGAGAATGTTTCATGCTTTCTAAAATACCAAGAGAATGATTAATCAATATTCATATATAATGAAAAGTATAAATCATCAACAAGTAAAAATCCTCTAGTGTATTAAATAGATAATCTGTGAAGGATGTATGGGAAAATATGGGAAAGATTAGACAAGATAGGCTCTTCATAAGTGAAGGGAATGGTTACATTGAGGAAAGTAAAGGAACATCTAAGGGATATATCTAAGGGATATATGTCCCTATTGTTTTCTTCTATTTCTCTGCATTCCTTAAGAAAACCTTCTTAAGTGAGAATCAGGAGGACATTGTACATAGTAGCAATGTTATACAATGATCAACCATGAATGACTTAGCTATTCTCAGCTTAGATCGATCTAAAACAGCTCCAAAGGACTCATGATGAAAAATGCTATCTGCGCCTAGAGAAAGAACCGACGGAGTCTGACTGAAGACGGAAGCATACTATTTTTCACTTTTTTTTAGTTTTTTTTTCATCTGTGTTTTCTTTCACAACATGACTAATATGGAAATATGTTTTTGCATGATTGCACGCATATAAACTACATCTAATTGCTTACTGTCTCAGGGAGGAGAAAGGAGAGAGAATTTTGAACTCAAAAATTTTTAAAAGTGAATGTTAAAATTGTTTTTACATGTAATTGGGGAAAAATGAAATATTATTAGAAATAAAAATTTAACAAAGTAAAACATCTCTCCTTCCTATTTTCCAGAATTCTGTATTCAGTTGGATATATCTTTGCCTTTCTCCTTTCCCTTTTGTTTTCCTTCTTTCCTCTGCTATTTGTAAAGCCTCTTCAGATAAGCTTTTGCTTTCTTGCTCTTCTTCTTCTTTAGAATTTTTTTGTTGCTTTCTCTTGTGTGTTATTGCAAATTTCTGTCCATACTTCTTCAGATACTATGTCTGCGAGATATAATCCCTTAAATCTATTCATCACTTCCACTTCATAAGGGATGTTATTTAGTTCCTACTTATGTGGTTTGATCGTTTTCCCTACTTTCTTCAATTTAAGTCTGAATTTTGCAATAGTAAAGTGATGATATGAGCCACACTCAGCTACAGGTATTGTTTTAAGTGACTATATAGAGTTCTCTACCTTTGGCTGCAAAGTATATGATCAGTACGATTTACATATTGACTGTCTGGTGATGTCCATGTGTAGAGTTGCCTTTTGGGTTGTTGAAAAAGAGTATTTATTATGACCAGTGAGTTATCTGAACAAAACTCTATTGTTCTCTGCCCTGCTTCATTTTGTACTCCAGGATCAAACTTGCCTATTATTCCCCTTATCTTTTTGGTTTCCTACTTTCAAATCCCCTATGATGTAAGTGACATCTTTTTTTTGGTGTTATTTCTAGAAGATGTTGTAGGTCTTTACAGAACTGATCAACTTTGGCCTCTTTGGCATCCATGCTTTGAGCATAGACTTGTACAGAGTACTGATGTTGAATGGTTTGCCTTAAATTCGAATAGAAATTATTCTGTCATTTTTGAGATTACACGTCAGTGCTGCTTTTCTTACCCTTTTGCTGACTATGAGGACTATTCCATTTCTTCCAAGGGATTCTTGCCCACAGTCGTGTATGTAGTGATCACCCAAATTAAATTCGACCATTCTTGTCCATTTAAATTCATTGACATCCAAGATGCAGATGTTTAACCTTTCCATCTCCTGTTAGGCCATATCTAACTTACCTTGGTTCATAGATCTTTCATTCTATATTTCTATGCAATACTGGTTTTTACAGAATCAGATTTTCTTTTCATCACCAGATGCATCACTGCTGAGCTTGTTTTCTGCTTTGGTCAAACCACTTAATTAGTACTGGAATTACTTAGTAACAGTAACTTAGTACTGTTCTCTGCTCCTCCTTGGTAACATATCTGACACCTTCTAACCTGAGGGGCTCATCTTCCACTGTTATTTCTTTTATCATTTTAGTACTATCCATGGGGTTTTCTTGGCAAAGATGCTGGAGTCATTTGCCATTTTCTTCTCCAGTGGATCACCGTTTGTCATACTAACTGAAATAGACAAAGCTTTTGACAAATTGCAGGACTTTTATGATAAAAATACTAGGAGCTTTTCTAAAATAAAATTTTATTAAAATCTTTTGTTTTCACATTATCTACATTCCCTAATATATTCCTCCCCTTCATTACGTGAATGAATACATTATAATGGAAAAAAGGGAACAAAAAACTATCCAATATAGTAAATATTTGTCAATATATTCCATATCTATAGTCCCCAAACTCTGCAAAGAAGCAGAAAAAGTGTCTTCTCACATTTCTTTTTCAGGGTCAAGTCCGGTTGTATTAATTTTAGAGCACTTTTCATTTTTATTATTTTTATTATTATTATTTTTTTAATTTATTTTTGACATGTTTGGTTTTCAGCATTGATTTTCACAGGCGTTTGAATTACAAATTTTCTCCCCATTTCCTCCCCCTCCCCACTCCAAGATGGTGTACACTCTGGTTGCCCTGTTCCCCAGTCTGCCCTCCCCTCCGTCCCCCCATTCCCCTCTCATCCCCCTTTCCCTTCCTTTCTTGTAGGGCAAGATAAATTCCTGTGCCCCATTGCCTGGGCATCTTATTTTCTAGTTGCATGAAAAAAAAACTTTTTTACTTTTGAACATCTATTTTTTTAAAACCTT
>JAQQSZ010010888.1:0-12393 GCA_028646595.1 Phalanger gymnotis
ATCAGAGCAGTTCCCCTTGATAATTTCTTCAATGAGGATATCTAGGCTCCTTTTTTGATCATGGCTTTCAGGTAGTCCAATAATTTTTAAATTCTCTCTCCTGGATCTATTTTCCAGGTCAGTGGTTTTTCCAATGAGATATTTCACATTGTCTTTCATTTTTTCATTCCTTTGGTTCTGTTTTATCATTTCTTGATTTCTCATCAAGTCACTAGCTTCCACTTGCTCCAATCTAACTTTTAAGGTAGTATTTTCTTCAGTGGTATTTTGGACCTCCTTTTCCTTTTGGTTAATTCTGCCTTTCAAGGCATTTTTCTCCTCACTGGCTTTTTGGAGCTCTTTTGCCATTTGAGTTAGTCTATTTTTAAGGTGTTGTTTTCTTCAGTATTTTTTTCTGTATCTTTTGGGGTCTGCTTTAGCAAGTCATTGACTTGTTTTTCTTGGTTTTCTCACATCACTCTCATTTCTCCTTCCATTTTTCCTCTACTACTCTAACTTGCTCATGTTTTAATTGGAGGCTTTTGATGTAGGCTCTTTGACTTTGTTGACTTCTTCTGGCTGTATGTTTTGGTCTTCTTTGTCACCAAAGAAAGATTCCAAAGTCTGAGACTGAATCTGAGTGCATTTTTTGCTGCCTGTCCATGTTCCCAGCCAACTTACTTGACCCTTGAGTTTTTTGTCGGGATATGACTGCTTGTAGAGCAAAGACTACTTTGTTCCAAGCTTGAGGGGATGGGCTATTGTTTTCAGAGCTATTTCTATACAGCCAGCTCTGCCACACCAGCACTCCTCCTTCCTCAAGAAACACCAACCTGGACCTGACACAAATCTTAAGCACACTCTGCACTCCTGCTCTGATCTGCCACTTAATTCCTCCCACCAGGTGGGCCTGGGGCTGGAAGTAACTACAGCTGTAGTTCTGTAGCTGCACCTCCCCCACTGCCCCTGGGGCAGTGTCTGAAATGCGAATTCTGTCCCCTGAAGCTTTTCCCACTAACCTTCTCTGTTGTCTTTGATGTTTGTGGGTTGAGAAGTCTGATAACTGCCATAACTCACTGATTCAGGGAGCTAGGGTCTGTTCTGCCTAGCTTCCAGTCTGTTTGGTCCTGCCGCCACCCACGCTGGGATCTGCTCCCCTCTGCTCCCCTCCACTCCCAGCTCTGTGGGTGATAGACCTCACCCAGCTACCATCCAGGCTGTCCTGGGCTGAAGCCTTGCTTCCCTCCATTATTTTGTGGGTTCCACAGCTCTTCTCTGTTGTCTCTGGTGTTTGTGGGTTGAAAAGTCTGGTAACTGCCACAGCTCACCAATTCAGGGAGCTAGGGCCTGTTCTGCCTGGCTCCTGGTCTTGTTAGTCCACACGGATCACACTGGGCTCTGTTCATGATAGACCTCACCCAGCAACCATCCAGGCTGCCCTGAGCTGGAGCCCTACTTCCCTCTGCTATTTTGTGGGTTCTGCAGTTCTAGAGTTTGTTCAGACCCATTTTTATAGGTTTTTAGAGGGACTTGGTAGGGAGCTCACACAAGTCCTTGCCTTCCAGCTGCCATCTTGGCTCCACTCCCTATCATTTTTCAAAGTATTTTCACATCCATTATTTCATTTGATGCTTGCCCTGTCCTTATACAATATGCAGTGTTAATGGGTTGACCTCCATTTAAAAAAAAATATGTATATTAAACCATGGGAAGAGACAGATAGTTTACATGGATCCGAAAGCATACTCTATGTCTCTCAACTCATAGTTCTGTGCTCCTTCTTCTACCCAAAGAAACCCTTAAGTCCTTGCTGGGTGAGGTTACTATTCTAAATGACCAACATTTCTCTTTGGTTGACTTTTATTCATAATGGCCAATAATGCAATAAGCCACTTCAAGTTTCTGTGAATTTTTTTCTTTTCTCTTAAAGATTTATGGACAAAATAAAATCCACTCTCAGTGAGAGCTTATTCATATCCATTTTAAACTGTACGACTCCTAGGTGATGCAAAACAATGCACTTCAAACAGCCCAAGGAGTCTAGACATTTCCAAAGAAATTCCAGGTCCCATGAGTCCTTACAAAAAGAAACTTTGACACCTAGACTATCGCAGCACAATCACAGGGCAATAACCCATTCCAAATGCCTGACATGAAAGATAATCAATAGGCCATTAGCTGAGTTTTATCCACAAACTAAAATAACAAAATTAACAGATCACAATCAGTTACTGTGCCCTGGTCAAAGGAGCAGGGCACGTGGGCTACAGTACTAAAAACCCTTTTTTTTTCAGTTATCCCTAAAACCCTGAGAGAGTAAGTTGTCAATCAAGCTTCTGGGGACCTTAACTCATAATAGGGGAATTGTGAAGAAAGAAGGAAACATTTATTTAGCTCCTCTGACAAGCTGGGCAAGTACAAATATTATCTCATTTGATCCTTACAGCAACCTGGGAAATATATGCTATTATTATCCTCCTTTTATAGCTGAGGAAACTGAAGCAAAGAGGGCCTAAATGATTTGTTAATTGTCACTTGCCCAGGGTCACAAAGTTAGTAGGTATATGAAGGAACACTTGAACTCAAGGTATACCTGACTACAGGTACAGCACTCTATTTGCTGTACCACCTAGCTCAGAGGAAGAGTGTTGCATATAAATGCAAAGTAATTGGGAGGCATAGAACATTGAGGAAAAAGGAAGGGAACCTATTTTTGCATATAAACACAAAGTAATTGGGAGGCATAGAATATTGAGGAAAAAGGAAGGGAATCTATTTTTGCTAAAATATTTATATCAATTCTCTTTGTGGTGACAAAGAATTGGAAATTGCAATGATGCCAGTCAATTGGGGAATGACTGTAATAATTTGTGGTATATGATCATGAAGGAATATGACTCTGCTATAGGAAATTATGAGCTTGTTGGTTTTAGAAGAACATGGATAAACTTGCATGGAGTAATGAAAAGTGAAATGAGTAGAACCAAGAGAATGTTGCAAACAGTAAAAGCAATATTGTTTTAAGAGTAACTTTGAGCAAATAAGTAATTTTAACTATTAAAAATACCCAAATTAACTACAAAGAACCTATAAAGGAAGATTCTATCTGCATCAAGAGAAAGAATTGACAAATATAAAAGTGTACAGAATTATTTTACCTACACACATATTTGTGCCTAATAGTAGCCATGTCTAGGGTAGAGGGGAGTAAAGAAAAAAGGGGTAAAATAAAATTACATCATAACTTTATTACATATTTAAAAGGAAGAGCAAGTTGTACTTAATATATTTTCAGCTCTACTTATAAGCATCTTTTTTCATTCTATTGTGTTAAGGAAATGCTTGTTTTGTTTCATAAATTTTAAAAAATAAAATGTAAATATGTGTGTGTATTAAATATTTCAAGTTATTCCCCAATTGGTAAATGGTCAAAGATACGAAAAAGCAGTTTTCAGAAGAAATCAAAGCTATCTATATAGCCATACAAAAAAGGCTCTAAATTAATACTGATTGTAGAATTGCAAATTCAAATAATTCTTAGATACCACCTTGCCCCTATCAAATTGGCTGACATAACAGAAAAAAAAATAACAAATGTTGGAGGAGATGTGGAAAATTTTGGACACTAATGTATTTTGGTGGTGTTGCAAACTGATCCAACCATTCTGAAGAGCCATTTAGAACTATGGCAAAAGGGTTACCAATTTGTACATATCCTTAGACCTAGCAATACCACTACCAGATGTATATCTCAAAGAGATCAAAGAAAAATGAAAAAAGACCTACATGTACAAAAATATTTATAGCAGCCTTGTTTTATGTTGGCAAAGAATTGGAAATTGAGAGAATGCCTAACAATTGTGGAATGGCTCAACAGACTGTGGTATATGATTGTGATGGAATACTATTGTGCTATAAGAAATGATGAGCAGGCAGATTTCAAAAAACCTAGGAAGACTTAAATGATCATATACAAAGTGAAATGAGCAAAACCAGGAGAACATTATATGTAGTAACAGCAATATTGTACAATGAACAACTGTGAAAGGCTTAGATTGTCTAATGAATGTGATGATTCAAGACAAATCTGAAGGACTTATAATGAAAAATGTTGTCCACCTCCAGAGAAAGAACTAATGGCATCTGAGTGCAGACTGGAACATAAGTGTTTAACTTTATATCTCTTGTTTTTTTACAACTTGACTAATATGGAAATATGATTTGCCTGACTCCACACATAAAAAGGTAACACATCTCTTGTTTTCTCAATGCAGGAGAGAGGCATGAGGGAGAAACAGAATTCAGAACTCAGAATTTTAAAAAATGAATATTAAAAATAAAAGAAATGACAAATTTATTTTTAATTACATCACAGTTAAAAAAAACATTGCATGTGAATCCTCAAGCAGAATAATTTTCATAATTCTAAATGTCTAGGTTCAAACACCAAAAACCTTTGCCAACTTTCCTAAAGGCAAAGAGACTAAATTGCGTGCCTTACTGTTTCTAGATATTTTTCAGGAATTATGGTTTGACTTAGAGCTCACATACCTTGATCAGAGATGACAGGTGGTGATTATAATCTGTTAATTCCTATTTGGGTGTTTCTTATAAGCAATCAGTCAACCAAGCTTAATTGACTTTTTGAAAAAATTACTAAAAGAAAAGAACTGTACAGAAAAATTGTATAAGAATTTTGTCTTCGCATTGTACAAGTCCCTCAGACAGGCATGGCTGAAAACCATATTTCTAAAGCCATATGTAATTGAGAAAAATAGAATCAGGAATACTTGTACATACCAAAAAGATAAATCTGAGTTGATTCCCTCTCATGCATATGGATTATTATGAGCTCAATCATTTGGAGTGGACATCCAAATCCATGATAGTATAGATCTATTTGAGCATTAATTTTTGTATATGCTTAAAACTATGTACATTGTCTTAGCTATGGATTATAAATGCTTTGAGGTTGATTACTGATTCATTTTTGTTTTTGTGTTCCTGGAGCCTATCACAGTGTCTGGCAAAGAGTAAATACTTACTAAAAGCCTGTTGATTTATTCATTGATTGAGATAGAATGATCTAATGGAAATAACTCAGGAATGAATGTTACAAAATCTGAGTCTAATCTACAAGTACACAGAGAACTCATCAGAAGGCATGGACGTGAGTCACCCAGAATTGGAGGTCACATATAGATTAGAGTCTGCATCGTGGAAGAAACTGTTCACATTGCTAAGATCACAAATCGATCCAAATTTTACTTGGAAGAGAGAATGGATAAGAATGCATTCTAAAAAGTATAAAGTTTTATATAAATGTATTTTATTATTTTCCTTACTAAAATCCCATGATCTCTCAACATGTGGAAAATATCCTGGGATCCTAAAGCATTCACTAGTAGAGGACAATATGATGCTAATAAGCTGGATAGGTTCTGAATATAGACAATGTGTCTGTCTCTTCAGGACCAGCCTCAGTAGCTTCAGAGAAACACATCAACAGAGCTTTGGCCACCATGATAATTTTTTCAGGTACAACAATTAATGAAATTTGAAAGAAGGTGGTCAAAATGCATCAATAGAAGAGATATCCACACTTTCGAAATCTTAGGTCTCTGAAGATCTTTTCTTTTTTGTTGTTGTTGCTGGTATGTTTTGTTTGTATGTAATATTATTATCCACAAGCAGTGAAATATATTTGTTGTGGTTGTTGATCTTTTTATGGCTACTATGGCAATGGTGATGGGCAGAGTAGGAGACAGGACTAAGCTTGTCCCTGCACTCAATATGACTTCTTAACAGTAACTTATTGGACAAGATATGATCCTAAATGTTAAATTCTTAACAAGAGACATACACTCTATGGAAGGCAACTAAATTTCCTCATGAAATCTAAAATTACCACATTTGCTGGATAATTAAGGTATTTGAGGGCAGATTCCAACATATTTATGCTTCTTTTTCTTCCTCTTTAGATGTGTTCTTTTTGCATGCAGAATCACAGTCTTAAGTGTTTTGCATTTTTTGCTGTACTAATGTCTCCCTGACCACTAACAAAATATTTATATCATGGCATCCTACCTAACCTTCCACTAAATAGTTTGAATTCTGCTCTCTTTTAAACCAGAATACATGGCAGATTTTCTGGATTTCTTTTTCTCTGACAAACTCTAAAATGAAACACTCACTTTCTCCCCTATATTCCCTTTATTTCTCCTTCAACAACCAATCTTCCTCAATAGGAATTATTTTCTTTGGTAGGATTTAGCTAAATGACCCTTAAGGTCACTTTTAGGCCTAATATTTTTGAGTCTATGATTTTAAAATATGGTAAAAGGAAGTATGGGAGTTATTGGTCCAAAGCTCAGGATATTCCTCTGAGAGAATGGTCCTATGTATGATTTCCTAGGCAACCTGTGGAGCCTGGACAATTAGGGTGATGCAAAGGGAAAACAGCAAAAGAAAAAATGAGTTGTAAAAGAAGGAGGAAACATCACAACTACATCAATTTTACCTGTAACCAACTTTGCTTGTATTCATAGGTGTCACCTTCCTTGTTTGTGTCTTTCAGCAAATGATTTAATTTCAGTTAGGGCAATTTCCTTACCTGTAAAATAAAGATGGAAAGAAAGGTCCAATGTATATAAATATGCAAATATTAAGAATTTTATGCATAGACAATATTAAAATATGCAATATTAAGATGTAATGTTTCATAATAACAAAAGAGAAAAGAGAGAAAGAGAGATCTAGAGGCTATGTGTAAATTGGGGAATGGCTAAACAAACTGTAGGATATTATTACTTCATAATAAATGACAAATTTGAGGAATTTATTAATAAGTTGGAAGACTCATATGATTATACCCAATGAGGGAAGCAGAGCTAGGAAAAATACATATATATTATACTATAACATATACACTAAAACAATATAAGTTCCTATATAATTTTAGTCTTAAATCTTTGCCCTAGGAAAAATAAAAGTGAGATAATTTACTTTCTTCATTTTCTTGGGGAAGTGCAGTACTATGGGTAAGGAATGCTTTATGTGTTATCATCTACCATTGTTTAATCAGTCGATTTTGCTTAACTATTTGTGTTTGTTGTAATGGAAGGATTATTAGATGCATGTAAGTGGGGGTGCGATGTCATATTTGTAAATGGTCATGTTGAAAAAACTGAAGACATTAAGTACTTCAAACAGAATTAAATGAAAATGACATCTGCATTGTGGAATTAATGAGGTTCTTTGAAAAAAATTATTTTGTTTTATGTTAAGAAAATACATAAATATCAGTTATCAACATTATTATTTCACTTACAAGTGGCTATGGTATAAAATGTGATGCTTTACCTAGATATTCTTCCTTGGTCACTCACCCATAGCTATTTTCCCCAAATATTTTGTATTAAAGTAAAACTATATATACAAATGTTTTATTTTCAATATATTAACAATACATATAGTTCATTGGTCATCACCAAAAGTGGAAAACAGCCCTGAAAAGGACTCAACACCCCTCACACCAGAGGTACTAGTCTTTTAACACATCTTACCTCCCTGGTTACCCTAAAGTTACTATAGTGGCACAGAAGATCAAAATACAATAAAGGCAAAAGACAACAAAGTCAAAAGAACTACATCCAAAGTCTCAAAGAAAAATATCGATTGGTCTCAGGCCATGGAAGAGCTCAAAAAAGAATTTTAAAATTAAGTAAGAAAGGTAGAGCAAAAATTGGGAAGAGTAATGATAGTGATGAAAGAAAGTCATGGCGAAAGAATCAACAGCTTAGTAAAGAACATACAAAAAATCCTGAAGAAAATAACAACTTAAAAATAGAATAGACCAAATAGTAAAAGAGGCACAAAAATCCAAAGAAAAGAAGAATGTCTTGAAAAGCAGAATTGGCCAAATGAAAAAAAAAAGATATACAGAAATTCACTGAAGAGAAGAACTCCTTAAAAAGTAGAATTGGAAAAATGATAAAGGAGGTACAAAAGCTCACTGAAGAAAATAATTCCTTAAAAATCAGATTTGGGCAAGTGGAAGCTAATGACTTTATAAGACATCAAAAAACAATAAAATAAAAAGGATAAGCAAGTGAAGGAAAATGTTTAATGTATCGTTGGAAAACAATTGACCTGGAAAGCAAATCAAGGAGAGAAAAGCTAAGAATTCTTGGACTACCTGAAAGCCACAATCAAAAAACAAAGAGCCTAGACATCATCTTTCAAGGAAAACTGCCTTGATATTCTGGAACCTGAGCGTAAAATAGGAATTAAAAGTATCCACAATTTCTCCCTGAAAGAGATCTCAAAATACAAAATCCCAGAAACGTTACAGCCAAATTTCAGAGCTCCCAGGTCAAGCAGAAAATATTGAAAGCAGACAAAAAGAAACTATTCAAATATCATGGAGCCACAGTTAGGTTAATACACAATTTAGCAGTTTCTACTTTGAAGCATCATAGAGTTTAGAATATGATATTCTGGAGGGCAAATTAGCTAGGATTACAATGATGAATTACCTACCCAGCGTAACTGAGTATAATTCTTCAGGGGAAAAATGAATATAAAGATGTGAAATAGAAGACTTTCAAGCATCCTGATGAAAAGACCAGAGCTGAATAGGAAATTTGACTTGCAGATACAAGACTCAAGAGAAGCATAAAAAGGTAAACGGGAAAGGGAAATCATAATGGACTTAAGGTTAAACTGTTTACATTCTTATATGGGAAGATGACACCTGCAACTCATAAGAACCTTCTCGTTATTAAGGTATATGGGAATATATACAGAGAGCACAAAGATGAATTGAATGTGAAGGGATGATATCTTAAAAAAGTAAAATTAAGGAGTGAGAGAGGAATGTCATAGGAGAAAGGAAATGGAAGGAGAATGGGGCAAACTATCTCACCTAAAAGAGACAAAAAAGCTTTTACAGTGGAGGGAAAGGGGGGAAGTGAAAAGGGAGGAATGAAACTTACTTTCATCAGAATTGGCTCAAAGAGGGAATAACTTACATACTCAATTGGGTATAGTAATCTGACTTACTATACAGAAAAGTAGGAGGGGTAGGATATAAAAGAAGGGGGTGGTGATAGAAGGGAGAGTAGATTGGGGAGGAGGTAGTCAGAAGCAAAACGCTTTTGAGAATAGACAGGGAGAAAGGAGAGAGAGTAGGAAAAGTGGGGGGAATGGGATGTAGGGAAATATATAGTAATCAAAACTGTGAAAAAAATTATATCAAATTTCTCTGATAAAGACCTCATTTCTCCAATACATAGAGAACTTAATCAAATTCAGAGAAATAGAACTATTCCTCAACTTATAAATGATTAAAGGTGATGAACAGGCAGTTTTCAGATGAAATAATCAAGTCCTCTATAGTTATGTGAAAAAACCTCTCTAAATCATTATTGGTTAGAGAAATGCAGATTAAATAATTCTGAGCTACTGCCACACACCTATTAGATTGGCTATTATGATAGAAAAGGAAAATCACAAATGTTGGAGGATATGTGAGAAAATTGGGACACTAATGCACTATTGATGCGGTTGTATATTGACTATGTATGTGGACTACCATTCAGCCATTCTGATGAGCAATTTAGAAGTATGCCCAAAGGTCTATAAAACCATGCACACCCTTTGACCAAGCAATAACACTACTGGGCCTGTATCCCAAAAAGATAAAATACCAAAAAGAAAAGGTCCTATAGGTACAAAATTTATAGCGACTCATTTAGTGGTAGCAAAGAATCAGAAACTGAGGAGATGTCCAAATGGGGAATGGCTGAACAAATTGTTGTATATGATTCTGGTGGAATACTATTGTGCTTTAAGAAGTGATGGGCAAGATTCTCTCAGAAAAACCTAGAAATGTTTACATAAACTGATGCAAAGTGAAATGAGTATAACAAGGAGAACATTATATAGAGTAACAATGATATTGCATTATAATCAATTTGGCTATTCTCAGCAATGCAATGATCCAAGACATTTCTGAATAATTTATGATGAAAAATGCTATCCATATCCAGAGAGAGAATTGATAGAGATTGAATGCAGATCAAAGCATATTTTTTCTTAATTTTATTTTTCTTGTTCTTTTTTGTCTGTTTTCTTTCACAAGATGACTAACATGGAAATGCATTTTTTCATGACTGCACATGCATGACCCATATCAACTTGCTTGCCTTCTCTATGAGGGGATAGGTTAGAGAAGCAGGGAGATGATTTCAAACTCAATGTTATTTTTAAAAAGAATTTTAATTGTTTTTACATGTAATTGGGGGAAATAAAATATTAAATTCAAAATAAAAAGAAGCAAATAATAAATTTTCTATTTTTCTTTAATTTTCTCTTTGTATTATTTGGGAAGATTTCTTTCATGATTTTGTGAATATGATATGTGATATCCAGATTTTCTTACTTTACTTTTTGCCATAGCTGCCAAGTGGTACACTGTTTTGTTTTGTTTGTTTTTTGAGGGAGGAAGGCAGAGCAATTTGGGTTAAGTGACTTGCCAAGGTCACACAGCTAGTAAATATGTCAAGTTTCTGAGGCCATACTTGAACTCAGGTCTTCCTGCCTCCAGGGCCGGTGCTCTACTCACTGAGCCACCTAGCTGACCCAGTATACTGGTTTTAAAATTATCTCTTCTTGATCTGTCGCCTAATTGTTTATTTATACATGACATGGCTTATGTTTTCTTCTCTTTTTAGTTTTGACTTTATTGTACATTCTTATTGTCTCATAAGAGATTTCTGATTTTTGTATTCTAATTTTTAATGAGTTTATTTGTGTAATGTGTACTACTCAACTAAGCTATTAATTCTCCTTAGAAGTTTATATTCCAAAACTCATATTAATTTTCCAGTTCTTTTCTTTAGTGTTCTCATTTCACCTATAAAATTATAGATGAAAAGCAATTAACTATTGCTTTATTTCTTCCAGGAATTATAATTCATTTTATACGAAGATTGTATTTTTCTTTGAGACTGCTTGATAACAGTGTGAAGTTACTATTTTCACTTTTTATTTCGGGCTTCCCTTGATATATAAAAGCTTTTTGTGGCAGACATATTATTTTTAATACATTCTTCCAATCAGTTTCTTAGGTTGAGGCTTTGTGTTGGAAGCTGCAAGAAATATATGTGTTAAATAACTAATTTCTGTTTTTGTTCCATCCATATTTTTCCCCTGGGGTCCTGCCCAGGGGTTCTTCTTTCACTGTGCATTGAATTCTTTAAGGATCTCAGGGTAGCTTATGATAGTCTACAAACTTTTGGTGATTCCAATACCACCTAAATGGGGTCAGATTCTGGTTGTTATTTTCCATTTCTGTGTGTTGGGTCTAAGAAGCACAATTCTAGGCTAGCTCCAGGGAGTAACTTTGGTTGAATGGTGCTCACCCCATTCTTTGTCAGCTAGATTGATTTTTCTGCAGATTAATGTAACAAAATAATAGTCTCCTTCTTGATCTGAGCTGCCTGCCCATGTTGCTTAGCTACAAGAGTCCTACTGTACTAGAGGCTGAGTTAACATCTTGTTTCTGGGTCAAAGTCACAAGTCTGTTGTTTACTTTTGCCCTAGGTCCTTGTCCATCACCCAATCTAAAGCCTCCAATTGTTCTTTGACTTCATATGCAGCCCTAGGTTGGTCACCCCTTTGAACAGAAGCCCTCTTCAGTCCACACTGGATTTGAGAATGAGCTCTGGAGTCAGAGAGAAAGAACTGCAAGTTGGTTCCTATTCCTACTCTTTGCACAGGAGTAGGTCTACCTGCTGTGTCCTCAACTACTTCATTTCCTATATCTCTATCTCTATCTCCATTTCTATCTTTACATCTATATCTATCTATATCTATATCTATCTATCTATATATGTCTATATATCTATATCTATATATTTATATATCTCTATCTATCTATCTATCTATCTATCTATCTATCTATCTATCTATCTATGCCTGAGTTTATTCCCAGGGTGAAGAGAATCTGCATGCTACCTTTCTCAATGTTGGAGCTCCTCTGTTGGGAAAAAAAATTACTAACCGATATTTTGTGGAATTCCAGATCAGAACTCAGTGCCATGCTCTATTTGAGAAGGATAAATGGCCTTACAGTTACCTCCTATGCCCGTATTTTTTCTTGTGTTTATTTCGTATCTCATGACACATGTGAATGCTATTTTTCCCAAATACAATAAAAGCTCTTTGAGTATTAAGACTGTTCCCTTTGTCTTTGCATCCTCAGTGCCTAGTGCAGGCCCATAAAAAGGTTCTATATAAATGCTCAATCATTGATTGATTCAAACAAATTTTCTAGCCAAAAAACAATAACAACAATTTTAATACCTTAGGATTATCAATTTATAACTGCAAAGAATCTTACATATCTTC
>JAQQSZ010010889.1:0-12393 GCA_028646595.1 Phalanger gymnotis
TTCAAGTTCAGATCTATCATTAAGTGACCTTAGGCATCAGTTTCTTCATCTGTAAAATGGGATAATAATACCTATTCTCTTAGATTTGACCACACATTTGGAGAGACAGAGACAGAAAGAGACAAACAGAAAGACAGAGAAGGAGAGAGAGAGAGAGAGAGAGAGAGAGAGAGAGAGAGAGAGAGAGAGAGAGAGAGATCTTCAGGAGGACAGCTGGAAGAGCAGAAAACCCAACTCTGGAATAATTGTCTATGTGGCCGTATGATGGGATGTAAGTCTGGATTATCTGGAGCTTAAAACCTCAGCTCAGATATGGCCTTATAGCAACATGCTGTAAGAATGCATTTTCATCCCCAGATTCTTAACACAATCACAACCTTCAGGACATGCTCAAGAGGAAGAATGACGAAGACCAAAAAAGATTAAGAACAAAAATTTGTCTCTCTTGTGCCCTGTGTGAAGGAATTGGGTGCAGCTATCCATGAGCGCCTTGGGTCACAGAGGCAGGAAGGGAAATCTTTGGACATAACCTGCTGGATACATTCCTCCCCAATCCCCTGCATCTCACAGCTGTACCTGGATCTTTTCTACTATAACTTAGAGTGAGAGAACCTTTAGCAGTGGCAGTTCTGACATCAAAAGACTGTCCAGAGGGAGCAGATTAAGTTCCTTTCCCTTCACTGTGAGGTTTTTCAATGAATGTTCTCTTCTTCTTTGTAGATACACTACATGGGTTTGAATCAGTCTTAGAGCAGCTACCTGTATGGACTTGGAAAAGTCACTTAACCTCCAGGGGACTCAGTTTCCCCTCTATAAATAGCTTCTAAGATCCTCTCTAGTTCTAAATCTATGACTGGTGAAATGGCCCTCAGAGGTCATGTAGTTATTGTTGTTAAAAAACAACTTAATTTTTACAAATTTATTATGCATTTATTTTTAACATTCTTTGTTTTTAAAAAATTTGGAGTTCCAAATTCTCTCCCTCCCTTCAACACCATCTCCACCCATTGAGAAAGCAAACATTATATCAATTATACATATGAAATCATGCAAAACATATTTCCATATTGTCCATGTTGAAAAAAAAAAGCAAGAAAAATAAAGTGAGAAAAAATCTATTTCAGTTTGCACCCAGAGTTCATCAGTTGCATGCTTTCATCATGTGTCCTTTGGACGTGTCTCGGATCATCAGATTGATCAGAGTAGCTCAGTCTTTCACAGTGGATCCTCCTTACGATATTGCTGTAACTCATGTAGTTGTAAGAGACAATATCTATTTGCCCTCTTTTTTTTCCTTTCATTTTTGGTTTTGTTTCTCCTTTCTCATGATTCATTCCACTGGTTATAATTCTTCTTTACAACTGGACTCTTATGTAAATTTAGTTCAATGCAAAGGTAAATATAGAACTTAAATTGGATTACATGCTGTCTTGGGGGGGAGCAGGGAGGAGAGGGAGGAAGAGAAAATTTGGAACCCAAAAACCTGCGGAACTGAATGTTGTAAACTAAAAAATTTTTTTAATTATTCAAAAAAAAGACAGTATCTCATAGTATTGAAACCCCTCGTTTGATGAGTGACTGAAATGGGGTTGGAGAGGGGAGGCAATTGCCAAAGGTCACATATTAAGTGGCCGAGATGACATGAGAACTTATGTCTCCTGACTCCCATCTTTTGGCAGGCAAGAGCCACCTGTGTCACCTTGACCAAGCCCCCATCTCCTTCTGATCTCCAGTTTTGTCACCTAAAAAAAATGAGGGGGCTCGCCTGGGGGACTTGTAAGGTCCTTCCCAGCCCTGACATTCTGTGGGGGTTGCTTGTTTAATAAGTTCTGGATGCTTGTAACTAACTGTTAATGTGTGACAGAACAGAGAACAATGAGGGCAGTTGCTATGGAGATTAGGTGTGTGTTTGTGGCAGGGGTAGGGATGAGATCAGGGAGCGAAAATGGCAGGGAAAGAAATGTCAGGATGAGTCAAGAGAGGGAGAAAGAACTCAAGCGTAGATTTAAAGGTCAGGAGCACAAGGACAGGTTAAGAAAGACAGACCAGACACTTGCAAAAGAGTAAGTGACCGTATCAGTAAGGCAATAATCACAATGTAGATGATAATTGTCACAATGCCAATGTGGTTCTGTATCGCAAAGTATGTGAGACTCTCCACATAGAAGGTGCAAGAAGTAAACCAGGTCACGGGTAAGCGGGTCACATGGCCTATTAATGGGTGGGAAAGATCTTCAAATCTAAATTGCTACTACAGTGACCTAAGAGGTCCCTCTTATCCCCGATTCTTCAGGAGGGAGTCTAATGAGGGAGGAGGACCCTGGAGAAAGGGAGAGTTAGAGAGTTGCTTAAGTTTGTATCCCTGCCTCGATTGAGGAATTAAGGCAGGTGAACTAGACAGAAATGATGTTTTCTCAGAAGTGTTTAGAATATATAGAACTGTAAAGGCAATGTGGTGTAATAAATAAGGGATTGGCTTCAGAGACAGGAAGACTTGGGTTCAAATCCTGCCTCTGACAGTTATTGCTGTGTGATCCTGGGACAAGTCACTTAACCCCTTGGTTGCCCCAGGCAGCTTTCCAGGAGTATAAATTGAAGAGAAGGTGCTAGTCTGACTAGGTAGGGAGAGTTCCTGTCAGGGAATTCCCTGGGAAGATCCAGGTTTGTTTGGTTTTTTTTTGGGGGGGGGGGCTGGGGAGGGGAAGAATCACTGGAGTTAGAAACGATTTAGATCACCCAGTGCAAATTCCTTCCTGTCCAGTGATGGATTCATGCCACAATATCCAGGACAGATGGTCATCTGTGTCTATTTGAACATTGCAGTGAAGGGGTAACTTATTCCCACAAGGCATCCCATTCAATGGTTAGTTGGTTCTCATTACTCCTGCCTTATGCGGAGCTGAAATCTGCCTTCCTGGGAAACAAAGACTGCTCCTTCTTCCACCAGACACCAGTGTAAAAATATTCAAAGACAGTATCCCAGATTCGCAGCAATGGAAGGAGCCTCACAAGACATCGAAAGAGAGATAGAAATTCCTTCCACAGTGTCCCCCCAAAGCAACCCTCCAAACCTGGCTTGGAGACAGAACCCTCTATCTCCCAAGGTTGCCCGTAGAACTTTGAATGGCTCTCATAGATAGATTTAGGCTTCTCACAGCCACTGGGACTAAAAGAGAGAGGGAAAAACAAAACAAAACAAAACAAAAATTATGGAAATGTACTCAACCTGAGAGAACCTTCTGCCAAAAAACTTCAGCCAGTCAGTAAACGAGCATTTATTAAGTACTTACTTTGTGCTGGGTAGGACAGCTAAGTGGATAGAGTGCCAGGCCTGGAGTCAGAAAGACTCATCTTCCTGAGTTCAAATCTGGCCGCAGACACTTACTAGCTGTGTGACCCTGGGCGAGTCATTTAACCTTGTTTGCCTCAGTTTCCTCACCTATAAAATGAGCTGGAGAAGGAAATGGCAAACCACGCCAGCATCTTTGCCAAGAAAACCCCAAATGGGATCTCGAAGAGTCAGATACAACTAAAAATGACTGAATAACAAATGTACAAGGCACTGTGCTAAGCACCTGGGATACAAAAAGAGACAAAAGACAGTCCCTGCCCTCAAGGAGCTTATGATTTAGTGGAGGAGACAACATGCATGCAAATATATACAAGGCAAGCCATGTAAGAATAAATAGGAAGTAATTAAAAGAGGGAAAGCCCTGGAATTAAGAGAGGTCAGGGGAGATTTAAAATAGATCATTATGACTGTATAAAATTAAAAAGTTTTTTCTCGCAGGATTTCTGTAGAAGGTAGGATTTTAGTTTGACTCATAGGAAGCCAGGGAAGTAAATAGTTAGAGCAGAGGAAGGAGAGTGTTCTAGGCATAGGAGGGAGACAGAGAAAATGCCCAGAGCTGAGAGATGAAGTGTCTTGTTCATGGAACAGCCAGGAGGTCAGCGTCACTGGCTTGAAGAGTAAGTGTCAAGGAGAGGAGTAAGGTATAAGATACGAGATGCCTGGAAAGGTAAGAGGGAGCTAGGTTACGAAGGGCTTTGAATACAGAGCATTTTGTAATTGATCCTGGAGGTCATAGTGACCCACTGGAACTTATTGGGGTGGGGGGAGGTGGTGGTGTAATGTTGAATGTGTACTTTAGGAAAATTACTTTGGTGACTGAGTGGAAGATAGATTGGTATCAGGAGAGATCTGAGGCAGACAGACCTCCCAGCAGTCTATTGCAACGGTGTGAAGTGATCAGGGCCTGAGCCAGAGCAATGGCAGTGTCAGAGGAGAGAAGGACATACTTGAGAAATGTTGCAAAGGTAGGCTTTGGCAACGGCTTGGGTATGTTGGGTGAGAGATAGAGAGGAATCCAGGATAAGTCCTAGGTTGAGAGTCTGAGGGACTGGAAGGATTGCATTGAGCTCTACAATAATAGGGAAGATAGGAGGGGAGACAGTTTAGGGGGAAACGTAGAGTCTAGTTTTGGACGTGCTGAGTTGAAGACATCTACTGGACATCCATTTGAGATTTCTGAAAGGCAGTCAGAGGCATGGAATTGGAGGTCAGCAGAGAGGAAAATGCAGGATAGATAGATTTGAAAATCGTTAGTATTTTGTTGTTCAGTTATTTCAGTTGTGTCCAACTCTTCATGACCCTTTTTGAGGTTTTCTTGGCAAAGATACTGGAGTGGTTTGCCATTTTCTTTTCCAGCTCATTTTATAGATGAGTAAACTGAGATAAACAGGGTTAAATGACTTGCCCAGGGTCACACAACCAATTAGTATCTGAGGACAGATTTAAATTCACGAAGGGGAGTCTTCCTGATTCAAAGCCCAGTGCTCTATCCATTACACCATAGAAATGATAATTAAACCACAGGAACTGAGCAGGTCACTAAGTTATATAACATAGAGGGAGAAGAGAAAAGGACTCAAGATAGAACCCTGTGGAACACCTACAGTTAAAGGCCATGATCTAGAGGAAGATCCAGCAAAGGAGACTGAGGAGTAGTCAACCAGTTAGGAGGAGAACCAGAAGACAGTGATGTCCTGAAAACCTAGAGAGAAGAGAGTATCATGGAGGAGAGAGTGATCAACAGTGTCAAAGGCTGCAGAAGTGTCAAGGGGAATGAAGATAGAGAAAAAGCCATTGGATTTGGCAATAAAAGATCATTAGTAACTTTGGAGAGAGCAATTTCAGTGGAAACACAGATAGCTAGAGGCAGTGCTAGAGTTTGAGCCTTGACCTTCTGGTGGCAAATCCAGCACGCATTCCATTGGATCACTGAATCTCTTTTTCTACATCTGTAAAACTAAGGGGTTTGGTTAGAAGATAAAGGGGGTCCTTTCCTGCCTGTGTTCTGACTCAATCAAGGAATCAACAAATATTTATTTATTATCTATAACATGCTAGACGCTGATATTGACAACCTGGTTGGAAAGATAAGACTGATGATGGTAGTGATGATACTAGCATTTACATAGGCCTTTAGGTTTTCCAATACATTTTACATCTAAGACATGAAAAGATAAAGAAGAGCGCAAGGTAATTCATGCCAAGGAGTTTGTTCAACCTGAGAGACAACAAGTTATTGCAAGGAGTCTCTGAATCCATAAATAACTGGCCTCCAATTCAGAAAGACCCATCTTCAAGTTCTGCCTTTGACCATCCTGTATGGCCTAGGCAATGACCCTAGCAATTCCCCAAAGACTGGGTCACAGAAGTGCTGATTTGCACTGGTAGAGGGAGTGTCCTCACTGGGACTTCTCCACACCAAGGCACTCAGAAATCTAATCCAAAGTAAGGACAGAGAATGGATCTGTGATTTCATTAGGACAGGGAACTGCTGAATGAGGAACACCCTCTATCAGTGCTAGTCAGCACCTTCCCTACAACTTAGGGGGATAAAGAGATGCAAAGAGTATCGGTTCTCAAACTTCTTGATCTCAGGACCTCTTTACACCCTTTTAAAATTTTTTTTTTCATTTAATTTTTTTTGTTACATTTTAAGTTCTAAATTGCCTCCCTCCCTCCTTCCCCACTCTGCACTAGAGGCCACCATTTGAGATATATGTATATGCATGTGTGTATGTATACATATATATCCACATATACATATATATATCATACTATGAATACTTCTATTTGTATACTTCTATTTATCAGTTCTGTCTCTGCAAGAAGATAGTATCTTCCTTCATAAGGCCTTTGTACTTGTTTTGAATATTTCCAATACTCAGAATAGCTTAATCGTTCACAGTTATTTTTCAAACAATATTGCTGTTACTGTATACAGTGTTCTCTTGGTTCTGTTCATTTCACTCTTCGTTATTTCACACAAGCCTTTCCATATTTTTCTAAAATCAACCAGCTCATCCTTTCTTGTAGCACAGTGACATTCTACCACAATCATATATCACAACTTGATTGGCATCCCTTCAATTTCCAGTTCTTGCCTACCACAAAGACAGTTGCTATAAATATTTTAGAACAGATAGCTTTCTTTCCTTTTTGCCTGACCACCTTGAGAAAGAGACCCAATAAAAGTGATATTGCTGGGTCAAAGAGCACACACAGTTTTATAACTCTTTGGGCACAATTCCAGGTTGCTCTCCAAAATAGTTTGATCAATTCATAGTTCCACCAACAATGTATTAGTATCCCAATTTTTCTACATCCCTGCCAACATTTGTCATTTTCCCCTTCTATCATTTTCCCTTTACACTCTTAAAAATTATTGAGGACCTCAAAGAGCTTTTGTTTATATGAGTTATATCTATTGACATAGAAAAGTAAAATAAAATATTAAAAATTTTTAATTATCTAATTTAATTAAAATTCGATAATCAATAACAAAGATTTAATTTTAATAATATATTAATAACAAATAATTAGAGCATTAAATATTTAAAAACCGAAACAAAATTTTAAGATATTTACCAACTCATTTAAATATAATAATAGACCCATTACAAGTTAACATATTTTTATGAAAAATAACCACATTTTCAAAAAAAATTTTGCGAGGAGAGTGGCATTATTCTACAGCTTTTACAAATAGTTTTAATGTCTAACTTAATAGAAGACGGGATTAGGAATTAGATATATCCGCTTCCACATAAAATCCATTGTGACATGTTGTTTTGGTTCAAGTATATGAAGGCAATCCAACTTCACAGATATATAGTTGACTAATAAAATTAACCTTTTCAGACAACTGTGGATACTCTTCTTTGATACTACCAAAACTCAACAAATGGTAAGTTCTTCAAGAGTAGTTGCAATATAGAATCCAAGGTCATATCAATGAACTTTCCATACTCTGTTATATTAAAATCCACTGGTCAATCGTACACTGTGAATGAATCTTTTTCCCATGCATTTTCTGAGCATTGGTCATTTCTAAAATATAGCTTCACTGAGTTAATACAGATCTTCCAAATGGTTGACATATTTCATTGTACAATATCCAAAAAAAAATTGCATTCATCGCTATCACTACCAATCTTGTTAGAAAAGTCTTTCAGTTATCGGGAAGATGTCAAGATCACAGTACAAGTTTTCTAAAATTCTAATTTTCACTTGAAAGCTCATATTTTATCATTGGAAAAGATACTGTCAGTTGTTTTTTCTTGAAGTGACAGCCTCACTTTGTTCATGTTCTAGGAAATATCTGCCAAATATTCGAGTCTGAGTAACCACAGTTTGTCAGTTATTTATTTCAAGTAAAAATGGTGTCGCATGAAGAAAATGCTAGTTCAACTGCACAAGGGTTTTTTCTTAATATTTTAAGCATGATTGCACATGTATAACCTGTACCAGATTGTTTGCTGTCTTGAAGAGGAGAGGAGGAAGAAAAATTTGGAATTCAAAATCTTATGAAAATGAATGTTGAAAATCATCTTTACATATAATTGGAAAACTAAAATATTATTTACAAAAAAAAAGAAATCATACAAAAGGAAAGAAAAATGGTAGGCTACTTGCAAAAAAAACCATTTCTATAAAAGGGCAAATGTCTCTCAGAAGTGAGGAAGCTTTGCTCTGTCTTGTTTGGATTCAAAGACCTGCACTTGAGGACTTAGAGGGCCACATGTGTCCTCAAAGCCACAGGTTCCCCAACCCTGGATTGTACTCCATTTTTTTTTAACTTATTGTTAAAAAAAAGAAAAAGAAAAAGCTAGCCCCTCCACATAGGCTGCCATGGCAGGTAATTTATAATAGTCATTTATTTCCAAACTTTTCATTCTGTTTCAGTTTGAAGGCAAATAGAAAAACAAACAAACAAAGGCTTTTCCTTGAGACAATTATCCTACATCAGGAGGTGGTAAAAGTCCTTTGTGCACACTTCCCATTTTGTCGCAAAAAAAAAAGTATGCTTGAAGGCCAAAATTTAATGAAATTAATCATTTTTATTGCTTGTCCAAGGACATTCTTAAGTGAAACTAGCATTTTATTTTCATTTTATGGTGAGTGCCTGAATACAATGATGTCTATTACAATTTGGTTCTATTGCCTTGATTGTCGCTAAGGCACCAGCACCTTGGTAAAGCTATAGATGATACCTACTATATGGCAGAAACATAAAAGACATTTTTCAATGCTTTGTTGGCACTGATACTACACAAAGCAAAACAGCAAGTCCATTCATGTCTGTAGATTTGTCCATTTGTCGAGCAAAAGTACAATTCTGCCGATGAAATAGCAACAGTCTTCGTGTTTGCAGCCACATCTTTAATTCAGTGGGTTTCTGTCTAACTAAAAAGTGGCACTTACTGGCTTTTCATCCAGCAGGTATTCAGAAATGTCAGCTGTTCAGAGCTTATTAGTATTTCAGCCATTGTATGCACTTCTCCAGCTAATGCAATAAAACGACCTTGTAAGACACTTCAGTGACTTTTTTATTTCTAGTTAAGAAACTGTAATGAACAATTTTTGGCTTTTAAAAAGCTCATCATGTCAATGCTTAAAATATTCAATTCTAGGGCAGCTAGGTGCCACAGTGGATATAGAGCACTGGCCCTGGAGTTAGGAGGACTTGAGTTCAAATACTATTTGGGACACTTACTAGCTGTGTGACCTTGGACAAGTCACTTAGCTTTAAGTACTTCTCAAAAAAACAAAAGATGTAATTGAGAAATAAAATATTCAATTCCTTTTTCTATGACTTCTGAATGATTATTCTCAAAATAATGCCATAAATTAACTAGCACCATAAAACTATTCAAAAATTTTCTATTGTATAAAATGCAGTGGGGTAAATTAATAACATCTTTGTAGCTTCTGGAAAACTCAACTTGTGAGAGAATGAGAGTGAAAAAGTATAATCAGGTTTTAGTATTTTCATGAAAGAAGTTCTGTCCTCCAGGAACCCTGGGAAGGGACTTGGAACCCATAGGCTTCCTCAGATTACACTCTCAGATTCTTTGGCTTGAAGCAGTGAGAAGTTAAATGACTTTCTCGGGACCACACAGCTAAAATATGTCAGAGGCAAGACTCATATCCATATTTTTCTGGCTTGGAGGTCAGATCTCTACTACACCATGGTGCTTCTCAATCCAAAAAAAAATATGAATAAATAAATATATACTTTGGAGACTATATCGCACATATGGACATTCTATTTTTTCATATATGTCTAGATGCTGCAATGAGGAATACATTTAATATGATTAATTATATTTCAATTCATTTGATTGATTAATATGATTAATTTTACTTTAAAATGTTACTGAATTCAGAACAATTTTTTGCCATTTTGTGTTTTCTAAATCAATGAACAGCAATAATCCAATTGTTTTCACTTGGGGGACACATGACTTTTTTTTTAATGTTGAAAAGAGCTAAACACTTACAACTAGAGGAGTTCAGAAGAGGGAGAAGCCCCTGTGGTCTGGCATTGCAGGGAAGGGTTCACAAGAGTGAATCCAATTTGAGCTGGTACTTGAGAGATCAGTGGGACTTTAACAAAGAGAAGGTATTCTGAACTATGGGAGAAGTCATCACTGAGAGGTGGGGAAAATTATAAAAATAAAAACAATAAGCAGCAGCAGTTTGGTGGTACAGTTTGGTGGTGACAGTCAGGAAGACTTGACTAAGACACTAACCAGCTATGTGACCCCAGGTAAGCCATTTAACTTTTGTCAAACTCATTTGTAAAATGGGGATAATAAAAGCACCTATCTCAGGGTTGTAGTGATGATCAAAGGAGATAACATATAAAGAGCTCTTTGCAAACCTTAAAGAGCTATATAAATGCTAGATGTTATAATAATAGCTGAAACTTTTATAACACTTTAAGGGCTCTAAAGTAATTGACAAATGTAATTTCATTTGATCCTACCAGCCCTCTGAAATAGGTCATAGGAGCATTATCATACCCATTTTATAGATGAGAATACTGAGGCTCAGAGAGGTAAAATGCCTTGCCCATGGTAACAAAGCGAGTGAGGGTTATAGGAAGAAACCTCATTCTTTCTCAACTCTGAGTCTAACACTGTCTCCATGATAGCAGGCTTCTTCTCTAACAGGGATCTGACTTTAGGGTAGCCAATTCTCAAAGAAGGGATCTTTGCCTTATAATCATCTTCCTTACTGAATAGTCATTCCCTTAGATCATGCCCTACCAACTCATCCCATTTAGAGAACATCTAAGCCTTGAGTTCTAAGACTCCACTATAAAGAGTCCAGTTTCCTCTCATTCCCTTCATCACTCACTCAGGATAAGAAAGACCCCAGTTGAAAAGAGAACCACAACAAATACTCAATCCTCAGACTAAGGTAACCTGTAGAAGGAGCAGCCAGGTTTGAATAAAGAGGAAACGGGGGTGGAGCCAAGATGGTAGCTGGAAAGCAGGGACTAGCATGAGCTCCTCGCCAGGTCCCTCCAAAAACTTATAAAAAAATGGCTCTGAACAAATTCTAGAACTACAGAACCCACAAAATAGCAGAGGGAAGCAGGGCTTCAGCCCAGGACAGACTGAATGGTTGCTGGGTGAGGTCTATCACACATGGAGCTGGGAGTGGAGGGAAGTGGAACCCAGCATGGGCAGCAGTAGAACCAACCAGACCAGGAGCCAGACAGAACAGGCCCTAGCACTCTGAATGAGTGAGCTGTGGCAGTTACCAGACTTCTCAACCCACAAACACCAAAGACAACAGAGAAGGTTAGTGGGAAAAGCTGCAGGGGACAGAGTGAAAGGAGTTTGCGGTTAGGCCACTGCCCCAGGGGCAGTGGGGGTGGTGCAAGTACAGAACTACAGCTGCAGTTGCTTCTGGCCCCAGGCCCACCTGGTGGGAGGAATTAAGTGGCAGATCAGAGCAGGAGTGCAGAGCCTGCTTAAGATCTGAGTCAGGTCCAGGTTGGTGGTCCTTGGGGGAGGAGGAGTGCTGGTGTGGAAGAGCTGGCTGTATAGAAATAGCTCTGAAAACAACAGAGCATCCCCTCAAGCTTGGAATAAAGTACTCTGTACTCTACAAGCAGTCATACCCCAACAAAAAACTCAATGGTCAAGTAAGTTGGCTGAGAACGTGGCCAGGCAGCGAAAACGCACTCAGACTTTGTAATCATTCTTTGGTGACAAAGAAGACCAAAACATACAGCCAGAAGAAGTCAACAAAGTCAAAGTGCCTACATCGAAAGCCTCCAAGAAAAACATGAACTGGTCTCAGGCCATGGAAGAGATCAAAAAGGATTTGGAAAAGCAAGTTGGAGAAGTAGAGGAAAAATTGTGAAGAGAAATGAGAATGATGCGAGAAAACCATGAAAAACAAGTCAATGACTTGCTAAAGAAGACCCAAAAAAAAATACTGAAGAAAACAATACCTTAAAAAATAGACTAACTCAAATGGCAAAAGAGCTCCAAAAAGCCAATGAGGAGAAGAATGCCTTGAAAGGCAGAATTAACCAAATGGAAAAGGAGGTCCAAAAGACCACTGAAGAAAATACTACCTTAAAAATTAGATTGGAGCAAGTGGAAGCTAGTGACTTGATGACAAATCAAGAAATTGTAAAACAGAACCAAAGGAATGAGAAAGTGAAAGACAATGTCAAATATCTCATTGGAAAAACCACTGACCTAGAAAATAGATCCAGGAGAGATAATTTAAAAATTATTGGACCACCTGAAAGCCATGATCAAAAAAAGAGCCTAGATACCATCTTTCAAGAAATTATCGAGGAGAACTGCCCTGATATACTAGAGCAGAGTCCACCAATCGCCTCCTGAAAAAGATCCCAAAAAGAAAACTCAGGAATATTGTTGCCAAATTCCAGAGCTCCCAGATCAAGGAGAAAATACTGCAAGCAGCCAGAAAAAAACAATTTGAGCATTGTGGAAACACAGTCAGAATAACACAAGATCTAGCAGCTTCTACATTAAGGGATTGAAGGGCTT